>JAOEJI010319767.1:0-11226 GCA_025448255.1 Umimayanthus chanpuru | reverse complement strand
TACCGATCGTTAATTAGGGACCTATCATTTTTTCCGAGCGGGGGACCTGACTGCAAATTTACAAATTGTGAATGCCAAAATTTTTGTGATCTCCCTCTGAGATGATAAGAAAAAAAATTGATCCCCCCTTCAAAAAAACAAAAACAAAACACAAACAAAACATAATTACTGCTTAGTAGTTGGAAATTAACAGCTCTGCCAACCTCTACTAGCGTAACATTGGTTTAATTCAGGTTACCATTTTTGTTTCATTCACTGTCTGATTGACGTACGATCTCAATAAAGTCAAAAGGCGATTCCTCCTCAGTAGATGAATACTCTGCAGAGCTCTCATGTTTCTGTTTTTTCCAAAGATGAGTTTGTTTGCTGAGCGAGCGCGGAAGGTGCGAGCTTCATCTAGGGGGGTCCGGGGGCATGCTCCCCCGAAAAATTTTTGAATTTATCTTCCAGAAGAGTGCCAATGCGTGAGAAATACTCGTGTGAGCGTGAGAGCGTGAGATTACATCGAAATGCGTGAGACTCACGCTCAATGCGTGAGACTCTGAAAATTTGTAATCCTCAACCTCGTCGGCGCTCTCATCTGATAAAGATGGTGATTGGGCTGAAGCTGTAACTTGAACTGATTTATCAGCAAATGCTTTCAAAATGCACTGTAGTGCATCAGGGGAAAATGCAGCCTTTTGTTGTTGTTTTGGCCTCACTTTTGCCAAGAGAATGGGCAGGATGAAGAAGGACGTGATGAAGGTTTAACTGATGATACAGAGGAAGACATTGAAGAAACAACTAATGTAATAGTTGCGATTGGAAGTGATTCAGAATTGGAGTATGACATCGAGTTTGTACCTGCAGCAAGAACTGTAACTCGGTTTGGTAGGCTGGCTAGTATAATCAGCACTGATATCCGAATGATAAAATTTAGAAACTATTTTGTACTCCATGTCCTAAATGTGGAAGGCATGTTATGCCTTAAATAGTATTTGCATATTTTGAGAGCTGAATTATTAAAAAAGAATATCCATAATCTCTTTCACATTTAACTCGCTATTAATACTACAAAATAAAAGTAATTGAGAAAGCTGAGTGCGGAAAATTTCTATCTTGAAGCAAGAAAGAACAAGTTTTGATATGTTTATTTAATTTTATTTTTTAAACTAACGGTGCCGAAAAAAATGTGATCCCCCCCTTCAGAGCAGCAAAAAAATTGTGATCCCCCCATAAATTTTGCAGTCCCCCACCCCCTCCGGTAAAAATGATAGGTCCCTAACCAGAAAAGTGTACCGCCAGTTCTATCCAAGATATCAAGGCCACAAACATGTCACATTCCTAATAGAATAGATGGTGTAAAGGCAAGAGCTGTTACAGACAAAAAGAAGCAAAACACAAAACGAACCTTGAAGCTACTCAATACATGGAGGATATGGTAAAAAGTGAAACCACCCAAAAAGATAGTTAAAGCAAAAAATAAAAAAAAATGGTGAGGAAGCTATCCGACTGCTGAGGAACAAAGAAAACAAGACAGTTCTAACTAAAAGCTCATGAAAAGGAATCAAACCTGAATGGTAGAGCAGCAGATGTTAAGAAAGTATTACGTTCAAAGGAATTTACTCAAAATTTGGACTTGGATATTGCGGCAGTGCTTGCAACAGCCTGTTGACCGAGGAAGTTTTGAGAGGGCTCGCTGACATTCTGAAAGATTCTCCAAACATTAATTCGATAATCCAAATGATTCAACAATATAGGCAGTTTTATCAATGACCAACTTCACAACAAACTCTTTAAACAACTTCAACTCTGACTTCAATGTATTTGTACAGTCATTTGATGGTTTGGTAGAATTTTACAATTAAATGCAGATGCAAGGTCAAGGATGTCGTTCTAAATTTGCCATACTGTCGTTTCAACCGCTACATGCACAAAGTAACTGCACATGCCGAAATGCTTAAGAAATGGGATCATGGTATTAATTTACACAGTAGTAGTGGGATTAAGAAGAGCCACAAGAAAATGAAAGACGTCAGGCGACATCTAGGTGGAGGACTATGGGCACACACTCTGCTCTTCAGATGGCTGAAAAGAAAAGATCTGTTCATTCTGAGCAGCAAACACCATGTGTACCTTGGAGGACTTGAAAGAGGAAAGAAAGCTGTTTGACTAGTTTCCTGATTTCTTCTCTTGGTACGGTAAGCAAGAAACATCTGTAAAATATTGACTTCTACATATATTATAGCCACTCCTTGCTTTGTTTTGAGGTTTGATATTAGTAAATTACAGAACATGTATCTAGTTATACATGAAGATGACCCAATTTCAAACTACTGTATGCAACACATATAATTACTTTTTTAAAAAAGGAAACAGTAAAATTTGTTCAAGCTCAGTGTTTATGGCAATTTCAGGGTGACTAAAAAAATCAGTAACTATAGATATAAACCCAGCAGTGAATTTACCACGGCGAGCCTCACTTTAACAAAGCAACTAACCCCTCCTCTTTATATATTTATTTGTAAAATCCAACAGCAAACAGCAGAATCCTGAAACCCGTACCTTGGATGACGTTAATTTCAAGGGATCGTCGTTACTTTGATACCAATTTTTCAGTCAATGTGACGAAACGTGCATGACTTAGCCAGCCATATTTTATAGTTCTACACTAAACACGCAGTCCTCTATCTTCTCAGCAATATTTTTAGCTTTGAAATCAATGTAGATTGTGCTCTAGTTCGTTGCTCATAAGCTGATAAATAGTAGTACACCACCACCAAATAATAGTATGATTTGTTGCATCATCATTTCTTTTCTCTTTTCACGTTTTGACACAGGGTGGTCCATTTGACAGTTCTCAGGTATTGGCAAATGGTTTTGGTTGTAACATTTCAGTAATATTTATTTGTTTCAAAAATATACTGTACATAAACACCAAATTACTATTTTGATTGCAGAAACAGCACAAAGTACAAGAGGCATCTTGCCTCAGGAAGGCAAAAGACGTTATAACTCAGAGGAACACAAACACAGACAAGAAAAACCAAACGCCCACAAAGCTAGACGATGATGGAAGCTTTGTTCAGTCACATTTGGCATGTTCACTCTAGAGCTTTACATCAACGAAGTATGTTTTCATTAAGATCACTCTCAAAAATAAAGTGAACTGAAGTGAGAGCCAGAACCACAATAACTAACTCAGGAAAAAACTCAACTAGTGACTAAAACCCAAAGGACCATTTCATTACATAACTATACAAACAATGTGCTCTCGTCCAAAAGGAAAGCATTTTTTTCATATACCCTGTACTCTCCATAGTTTTAAAACTTTAAATATTTCGAATATAAAAACATCTGGAGCATTAAGTACAAATAAAGATATTGTTGTTGTTGAAAGCATTTCTCTTTCCACTACCAATTTATTGTTGTTCATTGCCCATTCTCAAAAGAATTCCATTTTCTTCGAATCAGTTCCTTGGAGTTGGTCTACCGCAGAACTCTGTAATGCAGACGATGCGCAATGCATTGCTTGTAAGGATGCTTCCTTAATGCATAACCTGAGAGTATTGTGGCCCTGCTTGACCTCGTTATTTACCTTAACAGAAGGAACGAAAAAGTCTTGATGTCAATAAGACCCAAGCATTAATTGAAAAACTTGTAAAATGCCAAAAATAATTGGAAAGCAATACGACGTGGAGGATCATCCGTACTTTCAATCTAGTGCCTTAATCAGAAAAGGCGACACAACTGATGTGATAAACATGTCGCTAAAGTGTGTAGAAAAGTATACACGCAGATCATGGTATTGAAGAGCTTGAGAAATATAATTCCTTTTGAAATCAGAAGGAATATTTATATGTCATTTATTACTCCACACTTCAATTACTCTTCCGAGACATGGCTTCTGTAACAAGGGTGCAAGCGACAAGTAAAAAAGGTCAAGGAGCAAGTTGTACACTTTGTTTTCAGAGACAAAAGCACTCCATATAACGAAATTCTAAGAAAACCAGGTAGAAAACTTTAAAAGAATAGACTCTTTAAAATTGTTAATACGATCTACAAATTAATAAAGCACAGTAACGTGCCTCAGAGTCTGAAGGACCTAACCGAACCCAGACAAAGCATATACTCTCTTAGAGGCAGAGACATCTTGAAAATGCCCTAAACTAACACCACCAGATACGGGCTCAAATCGTGGTGCTACCTCACACTGAAGATATGGAATAGCCTCCTGGAGGGAACACGAGTAGCTTGCAACATTAAACAGTTTAATTCAAAATGCCTAAACACAGGAAACATAGACAGCTTTAATTACTTTTAATCATTTATTGATATAGCGCCAACGCAACCATATGCTTCTATTTAAAATTTAGAAATTTTTGTTGTACATAAATGTAGGTTCTTAAGATAGGTATTTAGACTTTTATCGTATCTTAACAAATTGTAATATCCACTGTAACTTTTTAAGATTCTGTGGAACATCTGTAAAATAGCTTTTAGCTAAGATGTCTCTCCACATTAGATAAAGTATTGTATTGTATTGTACCTGATGTAGGCATTTCCAACAAGGGCAACCCTCTTTTACACGATGATAATAAGGTACAACGGTGTTCTGAGAGAACTATTTTCTTCTATACAAAAGCAAAGAGATCGGAACCACTTCTTGAAAGCTATACCCCCATTAAAGGGGATGTTTTTAATCGAGCTCTAGAGTTTTAAAAAATATGGTAGTCAAAAGAAGCTAAGTATTTCCCCAAAAGAGTGACAAATAACGACATGAAATCACTTAAATCCTTTCAGTTAATAAATGACAATATTACGTTTCCGTCGGCATTGACAGATATGTTTCCAAACATAAGTGTACTACCTATGAAAACGTTTGTGTGTACATGGATACGTCAAAAAAGAACAAAAGAATTTCCCATGACAGTTCCGGAACTAAGGGATGGGCCATTTGATCTTTGATGATGCCTTTAATAGCTTAAACAGCTACTGTATCTGCAGCCATATAATGTCGATGTTATAGTCATTTGTGGCTCAATAATAGAAAAAAACATTCACACATACATACACGGGCTCTTCATCCCCTGTCACTGACCGCCACCAAGCTATAGTGACATACACTTTGTGATATAAATAAAAAGCACTGATTTTACATTCAAATGGAACGTTTTAAAAATGAGCCTGTTTTAATATATAATATTGGATGTTATATTGAAAATATAAATGATATTCAATGTAAGGCCCACGATTTATATTCTGGGGTGAGCTGAACATAAATGAGTTTCCGCTTCTATAAATATTTAAAAACCAAAGGGAGCTTTTCTTCAATCACAATTACAAAAATGTACTGTTGACATAGAGGCAACTTGATGAAATATTTCCTGTGGGCGTGGTAAGGCTGCCCTTCAGCAGCCCACAGCCAGGAGAATTTCTCTCCTAGAGGCCGTCACAGTGCCACCAGGCATCCCCGATCCTCACTGCACCTCTGTCAGGGGAACATTTTTGTCTCCACTGAGAAGCTAAAGAAAAAGTGGAGCACTCTTTGATCCTGAATAAGGCGGAACAGCATCAATAATCTGAAAACTTCCGAAGAGCCTGTGAGTTGTGGTGTCGAAAATATTGATCAAAAAGAATTACATGTTGGCAACAGCAAGCACTTCATTAACAAAAAACTGGACCCTCTATTACCAAAAGCAAAGCGTGAAAGGGTAGAATTGGCATCGCCAATAAGGAGTATCCTGCTGTGGCGTCAGCACTGGAGACAGAGGGTAGGACAGCGGACATAACAAGGGCAATGTACCACCCACTGTGCAAATATGTCACTCAGCACAAAGAAGTTCGCGCCTTCTCGGAGGAGCTCATCCAGCAATGTGAAACCAATAGAGCTTCACTTTGTACAACAAACGGAAAGCCTAAGAGAGGTATATTTAAGCACGTATTAATTTATTTTTTAGTTTTTGAAGGGTAGTATTTAGCTCTTTTCAAAGCTTTGTTCTCAATCAGTGTTTTGTCCAAAGATATTAAAGGCAATGTCATCCTCTTTTTTAATAACACTAAGATGACCGCCCATTACATGTATATATATTTATTGTTAAATGTATTATTTTAAAATGGCATTGAAACAATAGGATCCTGTTGGCTATGAAACTAGATTTGTCTAACAAATTTTGTATGGGGGGAGGAAGGCTGCCATAAAATATTGTTAGTATTATATTCAATATGACTGCCAGTTGTTATTTTAGTAGTGAGATCATTTTGCTCTGATTTTGAATGTTAATATATATCAAAAGACCATTTATTTTACGTTCTTTATAACTTCCGGCCACTATTATATTTTAAAATGAAAAGCCTGTCCCCTGGCCCCTCCCTACAGTTGCAGGCCCTCGTGTCACAGGAAATTTATCTCGGCTAATTATTTTCAATTTTATTTCATGTTACAAAACAGGATACAAAACAGAAGTTCAATTTCGACAAGATAATGCCAAAGCTGCAGCAAGTGATTGGACTAATTGAAGGAAAGGTAGAACGGTCCACGGAAGCAATGGAAAAGGCCAGGGAGAAATTTGGGTTCACCATTGCTTAAAAATGAGCCAAGAGAAAGCTGGTGATGAAGATAACTGCAAAAGAAGATGAAGACACACTGCAGCAGTCGGAGCCGGTTGTGGAAACAATAGACTCTGTAAGTGGCTCAGACTCCGAGTGGGAGTCAATACCTGATGATGACTGCTATAAAACAAACTGTGCCCAAATGCAAATGAGTCAAGTGTTTGTGTTACTGCTGACCGATAATACTGTAAATTGAAATATTTTTGTCTGTTCTGTTTTAGTGGCCCATTTTACATGTAGACGCGCTTTAAGATATAATTGCAGACTTATTCTCTAATATAATCCAGTACTAGACATCTAGAAATATTTCCTATGCGAAATATTAAAGCACATGATTTACATCTTTATGGACAAAATATCGTATTTTAAAACTAGGCGATAGTATTAGGTCAGTGCTTTATAATGTAGATTTATTAGCCTTATAAATTAGATGTTATATAATAAAGCATCAACTGATGTTACACACTGATGTTTTAAAGATGTTAACTTTTTTTTAAAAATAAAAAGTTGCTTTGTTATCATTCATAAGATGAGAACTGTAAGATTTAGTAAAAACGCAAAAATAATGAATTTGTTCATTGTTTGAGATCTTAATGAGAAGATATTCAATCAGCGATGGATGTGTGTGTGGTGGGGGATGTGGGTGGGCAATAGAGAAAAGGCGTTTATTGAAAAGGTGTGTTTGTTACTCAATAAAGAGCTTCATTGAAGGCGAAAGTCTATATTACAGGAGGGGCCTAGTGGAACTTATTTGAGACGGGGAGCTTATTAGAAGAAATATGGTATTTTTAAAAAGAAATTTCCTTGTGTTAATAACAATGACTGCAATTGTGCAAGAGTTAAACTTGTGATCAACAACCCGTCTCCCAATTCAGCAAAACTATTGCCTGCTAAAACAAGTGAACACATGGATATTTTGATTTATCAATTATAGTATTTTTGGTATGAATATTATAAGAATATTTTCAGCCTCAGATTGCCAGAAAAATAAGAATATTCAGTCGGATTTGAAAAACACTATTCTTCTCAAAAAAGAGTATACAATGACTCATAAACAGAACTATTTTTGCCAGCTTTGTCACTGTTTCCTGTCATCACAGACAACAGAAAACCCCCAACATGTGTTTAACTACATTTTGTAGCTGGGAGTAATTGCTAAATCCATTTAGAAAGAAAAATGCTTCTGTGACTTAACTTGATGTACTCGATTTTTTTTCCGACATCCAGCATCTTGCAAGATTTTTTTTCAAGGAGGAGGAGCCCGCCAACTATCCCTACCCAATTTAGCAGAATCCTCTTCCTGGCTCCAGTAACTCCTCTTATCATATGGAACAAGCACGAGAGACACCAACAGCCTGGGTGAAGATTCCGCAGGTAGCGATGAACAAAAGATGTGTAAAAGCTGGTCAGTTGTCGAAGAAAAGTGTCTGATAGCAGCCTATAAAGAATTACATGATGTCATGGAAAGAAAACCATTTGGGAACGAGTCTTAAAATTCCAACAAATGTGCTTGGAAAGTGGTGCCGAAACAGATAAGTTGTTGACCCAGTTAAAAGAAAAATGTCAGGCACTTTTTGATAAATATAAAACTGTGTGTGATAACAATAACCACACTCGACGAGAAAGGAAACCTGTAAACATTACGATGATATCGACGAGTTTATGGCTACGTCAGATAAAGTTAACCTAAAATTTATTAAAGAAACAAATGATCTGAAAGATTATTTGGATGCCAGTTTCTCGACAAGCGATCAAAAAACAGATGGTGAGATGCAGTCGGTAAAATGCAGTGACCAGCCGCTAACTCTACATCTAAGTCAAAAGGGTGGACTGAAACGTAAATAACTGTAAGTTGGCCAACTTAATAATCTTGATTGTTTCCAATTAGACTCCAAGTGAGACATCACAATCTAGCTCATCAAAAACTAAGCTGTGTCAAAGAAATGTGTATATCGGCAGCTCAACACAACCATTATTGGTGATTATTTGTAGTAAAATCAAATTTTTCCAATGAGCATATCAGTCATTAATTAATATTAATTAGCCACTTAGTGGTGTCATATCTCTAAGAAACGTTTATAAATAGTACGACTCTGCATTTTGTTGTGAATTTAATTCAGTTGACTCTGCCAGATGCTGCATTAAACTGTGACTCTCCACCACGAACGATCAGTGTGCAGATTACACCACCAACAGTGCACACACTCTCCAGACATCCAAAGAAAGGCTTGCGAATTGCAGTTAACCTTATTTTTTAATTAAATTATTAAATGATTTATAATGCAGTTCAGTTTAAAGGCTCATACATCTCTGGTTTCCATTGAAATACTCTTCAGAAAGGGGTTCCAAATAACATCAAATCAGTACTTTTGAATTGGTCTACTGCAGAACTCTGTAGTGAAGACGATGCCCATTGCACTGCTTGAAAGGTTGCTTTCGCAATGACTAACTTTAGGGTATTGTGGTCCTGCCTGACCTTGTCGTTCTTTAACGAAACAGAAGGGACGAAAAAAGTCTTGATATCAATAAAGACTCCAGTATTAAGTAAACAAATGGTAAACATGCGCACAAAATTGCAAAGCAATGTGACGTGAAGGATCATGCTTACTTTCTATATTCTGCCGTAATCAGAACAGGTGAAACAGCTGATGCACGACAGTGGGTAACGGTGGCATTTTTAACAAGAGAAACCACTCTTTTATGCGATGATAACAAGGTACAAGTTTATAATAAGAAAACCCTTATGGTCCAGAACGGTGTTATGAGAGAAATATTCTCATCTATACGAAAGGAAATACATCAGAACCACTTCTTGAAAGCTATACCCCATTAAAGAGAACGTTTGGAACATTACTGCAAATCGACCTCTACAGATTGAAAAAATATATGAGGCAAATGAAGCAAAGTATTTCCCCAACAGTGTGACAAATAACGACGTGAAATCTCGAACTTTTTCACTTAATAAATGACGTAACAATACGTTTCTGTCACCACTGACAAATATGTTTCCAAACACAAAAGTACTATCTAAGAAAATGTTAGTCTATACATATATTAAAAACAGAAAATCAAGTCAAATGCTCGGACGTGCCCTTAATAAAGCAATACATGACAACGACATCATACTCTTTCCATGCCACATGCAGATGTACTGGACTCTGATGGTCTTATACCCACAAGCGAAGATGATGTTACATCTGGATTCTTATTGCAACCTGAATAGGTAAGCTTTTTGTATAATATTAGGACTGTTCGAGTCTTATTGCAGAAACACACACGCAGAACACCTTCATGAATAAGAATGGAAACTCTTGGTTCATGATGATTGCAAAGATGGCTGCCTAAGCCTTGTCGTTAATTGTGGGGTGTACATATATGTATGAAAGTGTTTGCTGAAATTCCTTCAATCTACAACCCCATCGACATGGTACAACTACACTACTGGAGTGCAAATGCCGTTGCAACATATCGCAATCAAGAACATACAAAAACTAACACAGTATGGTGAAACAGCGATGATAAAACGCCTTTCCGAGGGCAGACTTGGTCCCATTGAAGAAGCTTAATAAGTCTTATTCTTATCTGTTTACATACTTGCAGGGATAAGTACGGCAAGTAAAGGAACTGAATCAGAGGTCTAAGAAGTGAAATAACATAACAGAATAGAAAAGGGAAATATAAATAAAACTCTGAAGCAGAACTTACGATGCCTAAATCTCAATTTAAATATATTGAAGGGAAATTCATGAACTCAGTCAAGTGGAGCGAGCTTTCGCTTTATATTTGGTTATAACTGAACTCATCAAACATGTTGATTCTTAATATTATTCTTACAGCATATGCCGACATTACAGGGCAAAGTAATACACATGGAAGAAAATGTTACAATGTTTGACGTTGCCTCTTATGTGAGGTCACTAATTTTTTTATACAGTCACAGGAAGGTACGCAGTTCTTAAGTGGAAGATGAAATTGTCTGCTCCAATGACAAAAAACAAGTACCAACTAAAACCAAAGTAAGCTCCACTGAGCAAATTCTGGAAACACTTTAGTGAACATATTTATAAATTTTCATGTAAACTGGTACCTAAATTTGTTAACCCAGTGGATACTTTAGATGCCAGTACTTCTAAAGTATTTATTAATTATTATTTAACGAGTTTTCAATATTTTTTTCTGTATAGTCAATTTTTAAGCTAAAATATTTTTGAGAAAGCTGTAAATATTTTATCCTGAGGAGTACAATAAAGGTTGTTGTTGGTACTGAAAAATTAGTGTAATAGCAATTACTGCAACACGTGGAATTATTTATAGGCTTAATTATACAAATTTATATAATTAGCTTTTAAAGCACTTTTTAATGGTAGAAAATATCCTGATTTGAACTGCACTCAGTTTATATTCGGAACTGGGCTTAGATTACTGTTGACTTCAGAGTGCAGATTTTACCACCAGCAGTGCAAACACTCTCAAGATATCCAAAGAAAGGTTTGTGAATTGCGGTTAACCAGTATTTTTATTTGAAATTCCAAACCAACACTGAGGTTTATCGTACTGTTCAGAGGAGGGTCCAGGAGCTTCCCAGATTGCTTTGCGCCGCTGATTTGGGACTGATTATGCATATATTACGCAACA
>JAOEJI010319656.1:0-11229 GCA_025448255.1 Umimayanthus chanpuru | reverse complement strand
TACTACTACTACTACTACTATTACTACTACTACTACTACTACTACTACTACTACTACTACTACTACTACTACTACTGTTACTAATGATGCTTTATTTTATGTGTCAAAACACACACCTCTTTGATGAACCTGTAGTCATACACGGTGCCTTTGCTTGGAAAGGGGCACAAGAACGGCCTTGGGGGAGGATCCACTATCTCCAAGATGTGATACTTGCTCTTTGTCTCCAGCGACAAGGGGCCCTGAGGAAGCAACACCATTCATTGAAACAACTACAACAACATTCCAGACAGCAAAACAGGGGAGGAACGTATATCAAAAGCGATTTGGTCGGTCCTTCAAAATATGACTACAGTCAACAAGAGTTACTATTGTATGCAACTCTTTTCTTGTATGATTGACGTGACACAAACAAGCAACTGGAATTTTCCTTTGCTTAGTTAATATTGTCTTTTCATTTGATTTGGGTCTTGCAAAACCGATCAAAGATAAACGGTGCAAATGAGAACTGAAAAAAATTGATTGGTAGAAACGGCACTTTATAGTTGAAAACGATACCCATCCGCAAACGTCCTGTATATCTCATAAGGTATATCACAGGTTAAATTTAAGCTTTTTGCAGCGCAAATTGCAACAACTCTAGTTTGCTGCTGTCAAGAATCTAAGAAACACACCTCGATGATCTCCCTCAAAACCTTGTCAAATGCTTTCCTGCCAGCGAGTGGAACTGAAGCACCAAGGGACCAGACGCAGGAAAACAGGTAGATACACTACAACGAATAAGTTATAAATAATGTTATGGTAAGATTCAGGCAGCTAACTATAAAATCTCAGAACGTATTTGATTTCAAGAGTATGGGGAGTCAGACAGTCAGACAGGTAGACACTTCTGTTGACAAACGTTACAACATTTTCGGTATAATTTGCCGTCACGTTTGTAAGAAGGCTGACATTTGAAAGTAAAGCGAAACAGAAAGTTAGCAAATAGCGACTTACCTCCAACCAAGCAGCAATTTCTCGTTCATTTAATTCTTTGTATTTTTGGTCATCCTGGAACTCATCCATCATTGTATCCATCAGGTTCATGTGGGACTTTACAAGGTTGGTATCCGTTGTTGGAGACAGTTCCTGTACGAGGAAGACGACCAAGATGATTTAATAATTTGCTTCTGAACACATTGGGCCGGTTATTAAAACAAAGACTAAATCATAACCCAGGTTTATGTTTTGTTCAAAGGTGTTGCTAACAATAGATAAACTCAAGTTAAAATTTAGAAATCGTTTTAATAATCGGCCTATAGAGCCAACATCACTTACGGCTACGAAAAATAAATACTGCGAGTCCTAAATAGCGCTAGATTAAGGAAACATCTATGATGGCATGGACCAATATCAACGGACTGTAATTCATAATGGATAGTAAATCCAAGTTTTTCAACCACGGGTTGAGTTATTTAGTTAGTTTCATGTAGCTAGTTTATCATTATCAGCTGTGGAACCCCGATGCATTTTCCACCAAAAGGCGAGCACATTTGTACTAACAAGGTCAACATACACAAAAAACCACTCAACTTTCAATTATTGTTACGAAAGTTGTTTCTTTTGGCATTTGTACTTTTCTAAGTCCAAGTTAGTGTCAACGATCTTGTGCTCTACTTACCTTGAATCCTCCCTTACGAATGAACTGTAGAAGAGCATCCTCCATTCTCTCAAACAAATCTCTTATAAGCTCTTTGTTCTCCTCATTCAATGTTTTTGGCAGGGTGTTCATCCATGACGTCATGACTGGTTTCCAGCCCAACATGTGTGGCTCCATGTACACCATACCACAACGACTGACCTACAAGAAGGTGCCACACACAGTTATACATAGGATTTCTCTGCGCCAAGGCAAACGAAAAATAACATTTTTTGTAGTAAAACAAGTAAACGTGTGCTTCATAAATGAATAAGATTATTTTTAAGAGAAAACAAAGAATAAATTGGTTACTTCAAAACCGAAAATATGGCAAGATGATCTCCTTGAAATCTCTTACGAATCACAAATTGCACACTTGTATTTTGTTGTTGTTTTGTTGTATTTGGTTAAATAGTAGGTGTAGTTTTAATTCTGGTTTCAGTTCGCGTGGCTAGAGTAGGCAGCAGTGAGATACAGCACCAACACTTGTACCAAAGACAAAAAATTATAGGACAGTTATCAAGCTGTGTACGTACTGTTGCAGGAGAAGCAACCTCAAGGTCCATCGGTTCAAAGATCAGGTTGGTTGTTGGGGCCAGCTGAATAATCTCACCACTATTCAGGCACAGCTGTTGAGAAACACATTTATTCAGAGATTATCAGAGTAAGTCAAAATTTGTGCTGGTAGTCATATTTTCAGTTTGAATCACACAGCAGTACTGATAGTACGATATCAAGATTAAGATTAAGAGTATGCTACTCTCTCCTATTCCTTCCAAATTACCTTCTGAACTCACATAACAATCAAACGGTTGGCATACTACATTAGATGAAACCAATACAAGTCTTATCTCACTATGCTGATAACAAGACTACAATTTTAATACCATATCTGGATCAACATATTTTGATGGCCAACGAATCTTGAACACATATATGGAAACAATGTTGCATACAAAAGAGCTAATATTTTACCTTCTTGACTGAAGGTTTATGGTGAAAATTGGAAACTGTTGTTTATCATGGGAGAAGTATCATCAAGAAACGATGCAATCAATTCTGACCTTCTTTGCAATAAGAGAAACACTGTTTAAAATACGCATAACGAGGAACGTGAAACAAATAGCACAGACCTTCTTGTTGTCATCCAGCACAGTGTTCATGTTCTCGATCCACACGGCATCCACAGGCCCGTCAAAGATTAGCCACTTGCGGTCGGGTGTCTAAAAAGTAAGAAGATGTATACATTAGGTTACTAGTGCAGAGAAGAGATACTGGAAACAGTCAGCATTTGGTTGTTGTTTTCCAGTTAAAGCACCGACTTTGCCATTAAATTATAATTGCTGACTCACTCACTCACGTAGTTATCCAATAATATTTCTAAAGAAACTCAAAGTTTACTTTTCAGCAATAACACGCGGTTGGGCAGGCCGACTCTCACAGAAGTCATGTATTCACAAAACAAATAATTATGGAGAAACAATTGGGAATCAGATACAACAGCGAAAGATTCAAAGAAAACTATTCCAGCAGTCCCACAAGACAACAAATTGGCATTAGTAGCACATGCGCACGGCAGTTGCAAACCGAACAATCCGTCTCACAATTTAGAGTTGATGGTGTACTTACTGTAGACGAGGCAAATGCTCTGTAGTTGACTGCCAGTACGCCGTCAGACCACTCGTGAGAGACTGGGTCAAACTGACCGTATAACTGGCCCATAGTGATTGACTTGGGGTTGATGATAACCACTTGAACTTTGTTCTCATCCATGAGTCCCTGCACAAGGAATAAAACAGCCTTATCATAAACTATCTCTAAAGTAGTTACGTAGTTTGCGCATATACGAGAAAGACAAAACGACATATATAAAAACATGAAAGTAGTCGATACTGAAAGAAATTCAGAGTTCACCTTTTCTGCGAGATCAGTCAAAGCTTTGGCCAGCACTCTGTATGCACAGGTTTTACCACCGAATGGCTCTCCAACGATCATGAAACCGTGCCGAACGATCATCATTTCGTAAACCTGGCAAATAGTAATGACTATCATCAAATTTATGTAACATAGATAGCACTTATTCAACTAAAAAGATGCGGACTCACAAATTTTCCAGCAGGTGTCTTAAAAATTTGATGTTGTGTGTGCAAACGGTATTTGTTCTCATTGAGGGCATCAAGAACAAGTAATGCACAAGGTTTCCAATTCTTCTTTTTCGTCTTACCTGTAGAATTTTGGTTACAAACTGTTCAGCCATCTGGAGGTTCATAGCTTTGCAATTCTCTTCAATCGCTCCCAACAAAATCGAGTAATCCGGTTTTGGCAAAGTAATTCCCGGGAACAAATCAGAAGTAATACCCTGAAAAAAGAACAACAAATTCAGAATCACTGTTCCCTAAATTCCAATCATTATTGATAACCATTTTAAAATATTGTGACAGCATGTTATAGATCACAAGTTAATAGGTAAAAAAATGTTAGCGAAATAGTCCTGTTTACCACGAGACAACTGCATTATATCCTTTCTTGGTTTGAGCTTGGACTTTCATTCATACGACTGACATTAGTAGTTTACAAAAAAGGGATAACTTCAGCAGGACCTCATAAAAAACCCTTTCTCACCGCAAATAACGGCAGATCATGCGACAGGAACTTCGGTAAATTCACATCGTTGATGGACCTCAGCATCAGTATATCTTCGTTTTCCTCTGGAAATTTAAGCTGTTTAAATACCAAAGAAAGAAATATTAGAAAGAACCACGTTGTAGTTAAATAATTAACTTAACGGTCAAAGGTTTTGTCTTTGCATTTATGTTACAACTAAAGCACTTCTTTTCTGTAAAAAATTAGATCACAAAAAGACAACCAATAAAAACGTTTCTGCCCACTATAAAATTCCATTTCTAAATACTGTCTTAAAATAAGATACATGATCCTGTCGTATTATAATATAAATTTAAACTTTATCATTTTTTGAATCTCTCAAACTCAGACTTACATTCGTACTTTACAACAAACCAGATATAACCCAAAGGGCTAAACAGATAATTATTATTTTTAGAAGAAACTGTTTGTACGCACCTTCAAGTTACCAGCTGCTGTAAGTACAGACTTCACGGCCCTCATACCATAATCATAATGGTGCTGTGAAGAGAGCTGCTCTGAACACAGGGTGTACGTGGTGACAATTTTAACAGCCAGCGGCCTGGCCTGGTAAAGAGAGAATTGGTAAAATGGTTATCACTTAGTAGAAGAAACATCGTTGATATTTTACCAGGAAAGTACACTCGTACTATGAACTGCGTGTTTTTCCAACAAAACCAGTTCATAGTTAAACACCGCAATTTACGTCGTCTTTACAGAGATCTTTACTTCCTTTCCTAAACACAACTATTTCGCAGACACCATGGTTTGTTTTCACGCGGAAAAGTACAATTTAATTGTATCAAATACCACAGTACTCGGTTCCAATAGTTAATCTGGAGCAGCATCACCATCAAAACGCAAAACATCGAATGACCTATTTTTCTCAGTTTTATTCTCCACTTTAGATATATCGAGTGCGACAGTAAAAAACGTTATTTGTTATTAACACTTTTTCCGTTTGTTAAAACAGTCCGTGATATTGCATTAAAACACAAACATACTGTACTCAAAGTAACTATACGACAGTCGGATCTAATTTACTCACGTTAACAAATCCAAATGAATAGAGCGAAATTTCTGCGATAAGAGCATAATCAGGAACCATCATGGCCACAGTTCGGAAGAGTGCCTGTATGGAAACGAAAAAGAACAAGAAATTGCTTGTGTTGTAAGACCTTAGATTCACAAAATTGTCAGTGAACTTTCTTACAACCTCGTAGCTATGGAAATCCTTAGTTTGAGCGAGAACTACAACTATACAAGTGAAAACGCCAAAATTACGGTCAAAAACAATAATTCATTTTCAAAAACTGAGTTCGAGGGGCAAAATCTTGTTCGACCAACTCTAAAAGGCTTTCGTTTCCTGGATTCATATGGTAAATACACAAGCAAATGAAAAGATAACGTGAAAGTACGAAAAACAATTCAGCAATTTACCTTGAGGTTGTCAGGGAGTTCTGAACGGCCAGCATAACCGGGATTCATGGTGATAAAGGTGGCACAAGTTGGGTCAAGTCTGATTTCCGTTCCTTCGAACAGCAGAGTATCAGATCCAGAGTTGATACCTATTACAAAAAACGAGTATTCGTGAGGCCAGATTCGTTCACACACTTGAGTGTAACCAGCAGCATTCAGTATGCGAACTTACCCATTTGAATGGTTAGAATTTGCTGAGCGACAACAGACAGCACTTCAAGGTCAATGCGGTTGAACTCGTCAAAACATGACCAAGCGCCACAGGATGCCAGACCCTGAAACAAAATAGAAAAAGAACATTCACTAATACGAAGCAATGCATGGATCAAGAAACGTACTATGGAGGAATTTAATACTGTATTTCAACAAAATCTGAAATTATCGTTCACAATGTTCAAGCAGATACTCTTTCAAGGAACAACCCAAGCCTACAGCCATACTGTATTTGCATTATCACTGTACTTGTGCAACTTATTTTACTGGCAGTGTGCCTGGTATCCGGAACTTTAACAACCCCTCCATGTAACCCTTGACAGATATTTTAAGCTTTTTAGTTTTAATGAGGAACCTCCTGCAAAACGGTATCTTTTGTCTTGTTTATGGAGCAGGGTTTGGTATTAAGCCATAGGCCGGCCAAAACCCTTCAGAAATTCAGTTTATTGGCCCGACACTGCCCGTTAACCTTTTTGAAGATCGCACTGAAAAGTTTAGGTTTACAGCACGCTCACATTATTTAATTCTGGAATGATTGAAGTTTCATACTTTTTTTGCATGCTTTGGTAGCACTGGTTATATTTTGGTTTGCTGGTTAAGAAAAATGCTAAGTTTGACCCGTGTGAAGCTATTCAGGTGACAACTTGCACAGCCTCCAAGACTGTCCAAATCCTTCTCAAGTCTCCAATGCCTAACAATTCTGTTGTCATTTCCTAACACTAGTTCTATGGTATCCAGTTAAGAGCTAAAGAAGGTTTACCTTGAAAAACTTCCCAAGTGCGATGTAGTCCAAGCCGTCAGAGCAGTTAAACACGACACACTGTTTGGCGACTGCCTTGGCCAAGTCCTTGGTGGTCTCTGTCTTACCTGTCCCAGCAGGCCCCTCGGGCGCCCCACCAAGATGGAGCTGCAGTGCTCCAAACAAGGTCCTGGATAAACACAGCTCGTAAGTACAAATACAACTCGTTAATATAACAACTGACTGAAACAGTCACAAGTCGTTTGAACTGTCACAACTCAGCTCTGTGTCTGTTTCACATTTCATTATCAACTAAAATTTGAAACACTAAACCAAGTTAATTCTGTGCGAAGAGTGGTATAACAGGCACAAAACAAGAATTGAAAATAATTTTTCCCTTCTTACATTTCATTTCAAAGAATCTAAGGTGTCAGCTTTACGGTGCTACAAAGTGAACACCTTGTTGAAGAAGAGTAGAAGAGACCCACCTGTAACACCTATCTGTGAGTGGTGTGATGACAAGCCGTCCTGAGTTACCCAGATACTCGTAGCCATAGGCCAGCTGAGCACTGATCATTCTTGTCATAATGTTTTCTTCCTATAAATCAAGCCGAGCATTTAAAGCAAAGAATTTAACAAGTAAAGGTAATGGTAAACGTAAATGCAAAGGTAAAGGGAGTGGGAAAAATAAAAATAACAGTAAGAACAGAAGTAATGGTAAAGGCAACAGTAAAGGTAAGTTGCTAACATTTACCAGTATAATGATAAATGGCAAACGTAATGATAACGATAATACTAATAATAACAATAACAATAACAATAATAATAATGGCACTGGCAAAGGTGAGGTATTGGTACATGTAAAAGTACTGGTAATGGAAATAGTAATGCAACGATAACAATAATGATAGTAATAACGATAAAGGTGAGGATAATGATAATGGCAATGATAATGACAATGATAATGATACTGGAAACGATAAAGTTAGGGTAATAGTTCTGGCAATGGTAATGGTAATGGTAAAAGTGAACTTAAAGGTAATAACAATGAGAACTGCAACGGTAATGAATACTGGAACGCGTTTGGTAATGGTGAAAATAATAATAGCAATGAAAAAAATTATGATAATGATAATGACAATGGGAAAAGTAAAAGTAATTGTAATGATAATGGTAACAGCAACGACCATGGTAATAGTAATTGTAACGATGACAGTAACTGTAATGATGATGGTAAAGTTAACGGCAATAGAAAAAGTTAAAGTTAAGTAATCTTAATTGTTATGGTAATAAAGCCAACTTGCTGATGGACAAAACGTTTACTTACTTCAACATAATACCGCAACTGAGCAAGCCACTCGAAGTCGTCATCACTTTTGACACCTGTTAAGAACAAAAATTGATTGAGTACTTGTCACTTTACCAGTACTTGTCATAAAATAGTGAGGAATAGCATGCAATAGAGAGCGTCAATAAGCGTTTGTTTCAATTATCTCAAAGCATCATCACTGCAAATCAATCAAGTCGTGTAATAAAATTGAACACTTATTGATTCATACTCGTGAAAATTGTTATAACGTGTATAAGGTAAAATTTTGTATATGAAATTGGTAAAAACGAATCTTTTCAATAATCATCGATTGAATAGTTTGTTTTTACCACTTTCATATACGACGTTTTACTTTATATTCAATGACTAAATGGATAATATTATATCAAGTATAGGAAAGGCGTGGACATCAGTCAGAAATAACGTTGAAAAATTTATCAAACTAAAACAATGGAACAAAACAATCACTAAAACTTGCCATTAAGATCACATCAATGGTATTTAGAATTGTCCTTTCTGAGCAGAATGCGGTTAAGAGTCTTTTCCCTTAATATGTTCTCATCATAGTGGATATGCTTTGCAATGCTCCGAAGCTTGACGGCTGGGGTACCTCTTTTTAATCTGGAAATACTTCTGCTACAGCTCATTGTTCCAAGAATTTACTTGTCTCGATTTAAAGTTAATTTCATACTCGATGAGTATTTCACACCACGATACGAAATTTTAATTCACTCGATTCACAAAACGCAACACGCTTGAGCTACTGGACCAAAGTTTTAACTGCGACAGCCAAACCTCGACATGACGAGGGAGATAGGATACCTGCAAGTATCAAAGTGTACTTACCCTGAGGTTCAGTTATCGGTAAACCCCAACCCGAAAACTAAGCAAATTCATTTCCTTTTCACTTAATTTCATTCCATTCCACTTCATTTTATTTCAAATATAAAAATGCCATGCACCACAAAACAGAGAGTATATATGTAAATCAATAAGACATCGCACCAAAACCTTTTTCTGTAGTGGATAATATTGTTATACTCCCAACCTACCAAGTGTACAAAGTCTAGCCAACACATCTCTTGCATGGACATCCAACACGACCAAAGCTCCAAGGGTGGCTCGGTTCTGTTTGGACAGTTTGCCCCTCACCAACGCGACAATCGTGTCTATCTGACTATTGTTTAGCTTAAGGTATGCCTCCAATGCCTACAAAATGTTAGAGTACAACATTGGTTAAAAATTAAAAATATCAAGTCGTTCTGAACGGACAGCACTTTAAAACGGTGTCACATCCCATCCTAACACGTAGACTGGCTTCTTCAAGCAAAATGTACTTTCAGTTGCTTCAAGACATCTATTACGTAAACACTTCTGATATGGACAACAGATTCTTTAGCTTTGCAACAGAGATCTGATTTCTAATAAACTCTATATTTTCATCATTGGTCTAAGCCTTTTTCTTTTGCATTATATCTTCACTGGATCTTAGGATTTGTTTTCAAACTCCTAATCTTCTACCACTAATTTTTCTGACTATTAATAATATATTCGATTTGTTTCCTTAGTGACAATTTAAACTTTTCATGGATACCTGATACATTACCGACTAAGTGAAAATGTACTCCTATCAACTGACACTTGGTACATTAATAATAAAGTGTTCCAAATGTTGTTATATGTTTGATCTTTCGAGTATCAACATATGTTCTGCCCATACTCGACTACTGCACTAAGACGGTTAAAATTGTAGCCACATTTTCTTTCTAATTCTGTACAAAATCTATCTAAGCCAAACCCAAGTCAGATAATCAAATAAGAAATTCACTGGCTATACCTTTTGCCCTTCTTTGATGGATTTGTGTATTTCCATTGTCCAGTAATACTGTGTTACACAGAGCACTGTTTGTCCTGGCCATTCCCTGACCCACTTGACGCGTTCTGACTTGGTGTATGCCTCTATGGCTTCGAAGATCACCTGCACAGGAACCAGTAATCACAAGTCAATGGTACCACAGAGTAACAAGGTCCTACTAAGCACTGTATTAGTTGCAGCTAACAACAGAAATTGAATATGGCAAACTCCCACACAGTAGAAATTTCAAACAAAGATGACGAAGGTTTAGCGACATTCGTACAATCGTTATTCCGAAGCGAATCTCACACTATTTTACTATTTTAGAAAACATATGAAACAAAACCTATATAATTTGTTTTATATCACAAACGTCAACGCACCAAGATGGCACAGACATTCATTCCTATTATATCCACAATCTACTTTATTTGTTTAACAAAATCCTCTTGTAGAAAAAAAACATCACTTTACCTTTCTAATACTGGCTATCATTCCATCCTGCAGCTCCAGCAACCATTTCTCCACTTGTCCTCGGGCCTTAACTGTAGATATCACATCTCTTAGGGGTACAATTTCACCTTCAGAGCTCTTCATGTGGGTTATGTCGAGTGTATCAGTGAACTCAAGACTAGCAATGCCTTCAAAACATTTCTTAAGATGCGGTTGCACT
The DNA here is from genome assembly GCA_025448255.1 of Umimayanthus chanpuru. Lineage (NCBI taxonomy): Eukaryota > Metazoa > Cnidaria > Anthozoa > Zoantharia > Parazoanthidae > Umimayanthus > Umimayanthus chanpuru. The sequence goes on along the minus strand of JAOEJI010319656.1, from coordinate 619 downwards.
CTGTAAATGTGAAAATAATATTATGAGGTTTTTAAGAAATTGTTTATCTACTGCTAATTATATACAGAAGGATAAGTACAGAGAAAAAAGTTAGGAAGTGTTGGCAATGAAAGACACCTTATTTACACGCAACTACAAATATTTTGTTCAATCCTCACCAACGGAAAATAATTATCGGTTACTTTCCGTTTCAAATTATTCGTTTAATGTCCCTAACTTCATTCGTATTCAAAACTTTCAGTAATCAAAAGAGTTCCGAGAAACGAAAAAGCAAGGAACTCCGTAAAATTATTTCCAGATTTTTCTCTTTTGAAAAATGTGAGGATTTGGTTGTTTGTTTTTGAATATGAAAGACAAACAAAACATACTGGACCATTGATTTGAACCTTTTGTAATAGCATTTGTTCTGATGTTAAGGTGGCCATCCGCACGATACTGGTGATCAATCGCGTCACAAAAACTTGCTTCTCCAAAGCAATAGTGCAGCGTGCATCGTGCATCGTGTACAGTGCATAGTGCAGTTTGGTACACTATACACTATGCCATCGGATAGTGCATCGTGTAGGATAGTGTAATATCGATCGTGTATAGTGCACTATAGTGTATAGTGTACGCATAG
>JAOEJI010319655.1:0-13797 GCA_025448255.1 Umimayanthus chanpuru | reverse complement strand
TGCGTAACCTGGAAAACATCCAGGTTTTTTACCAACACGGGGCTCGGGTGTCTAGGAGTCGCGGTTGGCGCAGGTTGGCGCATATTTTCAGCACGTCTTTACTTGTTCCAAGCTTTAGCTGCGGATGCCAAGCTTTCCGTACGTTCTGTGACAGAAGATCGTTGCTGCTGCACATTCTATCTACCCTTGAGGTGAAGCGTGAACACCTTTCGATGAATATAAACTGGTTTCCATTGAACCACGGAGTTCTAACCTACAATGGCGTAGGAGAACAAATGATCGCAATCCGTCACCGTGTGCATATATCCAGTTTAACACAACAAACTGACGACACGCTTTCCCCCAAAGAAACAAGTGACAGGCTTATTTATTTTATATTTTGCCTTTCTTTTTCGATATAAAATTGTAAATAATGTTAAATGTAAAAAATGTGAAAAATGCTAACTGTCTGGCCTAGCTTTTTTGCTAATACAGTCAGCTGAGTACCAAAATTTTGTAAATTTTCTCTCGTTTTATAATTGTACATGTATATCACAAATAGTACCAAATATGTATGTTTGGACGGGGGGGGGGGTAGTTACTCCTTTGGACAAGCAAGCCAGTTTTTGGTTTGAAATCACTGGGTAAATGTTTTGAGAGTTTGGTCTGGAACTATGTATTGTTTGTAATTTCTGGACAAAACTGTTGGAATGTGCTGCAGGGTAAATAAAAGACATTTTGTGGCCGTGAACCTGAAAACGGGTATCAGTTTTTGTGTCGGGTCTGAAATTGGGCAACGAAATTCGTAAAATATGGTCTGAAAACCCGTGTTTCACGAAGTGTACCGCACACCTGCCCCCCCCTCCCCCAACAAAATGATTTTGCCGTACCGTTCGCCGTTCGTACAAGCACGTATTTTCACATAACCCCCCTGCCTTCGTAAGTCAAGACGAACTTGAAGATGCTGATGACCCACCGTAGCATGCATGAGTTCAAGTAAATTCTGCTCATAAAATAGCCTATTCTGTCTATCGACAAAGCTCGTAAAATAGTTCCTTTTCTTCTCATAATCTTGTTCCGTTGTCGCTATTCTGCTTGCATTCTACCTGGTAAAATCTTGACTTTACTAACTATGATTTGTTGGACAATTACGAATTTCAGTCACGTTATCCTTTCTTTACTCCCTAAAGCTACAAGAAACAACAGAAAGTAATGTCAAACGCAGTTTAAGATTATTCAGGGATCCAAGTTAGTAAACCACATTGTTCACCGCACTGTTTTATCAGTTATGCCAAAATTCTGCTCTTGTGGCTACGTCAATTTTTGCTAGTAAAACTGCCCAATCTACCGGCATTCTGTTCGCTGCCCGACAACGGCTATTCTGCTCGAAACTAAATTGACTTACTGTAAGTCGATCGCAGAATAAGTGCTTTACGTCCAATCTACAACTCAACTATACTGTTCCTTACTACTGATGGAAAAAGGCTAGAATATTCATATCAAGGGGCAAGTCGCTCGGAAGTTACGTGCAAGTTCTATTTTTGTTGGCCCATTTTTCACACAGATATTCTCTAAAGTTTTAGACGTGCAAACATCTTTTTTAGTCTGGATTGATCGTTCAATATTTTGTGAAAAAATCTACATCTCTCCTCTCCTTACAAAAGCAAATAGTCCATCTCTTAAGGTGCCTGTGTCTTACCTAATCAACAGGTTTACAGTTTTTATCTGGAGAACTCGGGAGATCAGCAAACTGTCGTCGCCTACGTCTTTTTTCTCTAGCAGCCTTCCTGTATCTGACACTGTCTAGATAGGGTTAGAGTTTCGTAAGATAACAATAACAATATCAATAATAACAACAATGATGATGATAATGATGATGGTGATGTTGTTGTCGATGATGTCTAAGACGACGATGTTGTTATTGATGACGATCTGACGATGACGATGATGATCTGCTGCTGCTGCTGCTGATAATGATCTGATTGTTATGATAATGATGATGATTATGTTCTGATGATGATTATGACTATGATAATATTAATATTATTAATAATAACAATATGATATTGATGGTGATGATGATGATGATATGAGACAGTCGTGTAGTAAATGAAAAGAAGACAGCTGCATGTAAGATCAAACACAGTTTCAGTCGTACCTAATATCCCAGGGCAGACACGATTGGTCTAATTTGTGATGGACAACAGCCATCTTACACAGCGTCTTGAGTGAAGGACCTGTAAATGAATTCACAAAGTAACCCTTAATCAGTGACGCCAGTTCGTAGTTGCTAGTGTTCATAAGTACTTGATAGATAACTTCAAGGGCAAGTATCTAGACAACCATACATACTCAAGAGACGTTTCAAGAGCTGTTCGATCAAATTGATACTGAAAAAATTGATAGCAAGAGGTAACATTTTTAACCATACTGATATTAACACTAAAGTATAGGTGGATCCCATTAATTCGAAGTCCCATCGGGAAAGGAAATGGTTCGAATTAACGGGGGTTCGAATTAATCAGGTAAAAATCAGTGGTAAGGCACTCCAAAGGGAATGAATATTACTTTGAATTAGCGGGGACTTCGAATTATCAAAGTTCGAATTATCAGGGTCCAATTGTATCTACATTTCAAAGTACTGAACAGGAAAATAGATGAGGAGAGATAACACTACACACCAGAAGTACCAGTTTATATTGACGGTTTACTGGGATCAACATATTCTGTACTGGATGGAGTTGCCAAGCACAGAACAATCTGAGCACGGGATATATTGAATTTAATTCCAAACAGCTCGGAGAAAACGCTCGACCGCGAACAGTCTCTATCTTTTCCTCAGAACCAACAGAGAAAACAGAGAAATCGAGCGAATCGACAAGCGACATGCGGTTCCTCGCCGACTCACTCTCAGCATCACTGCTCGTTCCTTTGTTTTCCTCACGTCCACACTCTCGCGCAAATCTAGGATTTTAACGAGGGGGTTAGATTATTTCATTATCCAACAAATACGCATGCAACCACTTCGTCAAAGCCTACGTGTTCTAGTGCGTTTCTTTTATTAGATAAGGGGGGTGGGCAAAACTCTGCAAACTGCCCAAGGAAGATCGATGGAGTTGACCGTACAGAAAACAAGAGACTGGTACATTTTCCCACAATTCTTAAAACACGAAAACCCTAAAAATGCTCGAAAACACACAGAAAAATTATAAAACCTTCGAACCAAGTATACACAACGTTGTTACTGTACAGGGATGAACATGGGAAGAGTACATCGCTTTCTCAGTATTCCTACTGGCTGTGATAGGTTTGCAAGGTATTGTGGTAAAATATGCAGCCACCATCGTTCTTGGTACAGTCAGTTGTAAGTATTTCAGTTGTGATATAAATGCACACACACCGAACAACTTAGACGCATCCCCAAATAACTAAGCAGTGGTAGTTACTTACGAAAATCGAGAATGAACAAGTCTGAGTGGTCTTGTAAGCTGTATTCGTCATCTGATGCAGCACCCGGCGAGGGACTGGCGAGTGACAAAACACGGCCGTGTTACATTTACAGTGTTCTTGACAATTCTATTATAGGTAACATCCCTTGTCTTGCTAAAGCCCGCGACAACGCGAAAACATAGATCACGCAACCTTTGAATCAGTTACAAACTTGTCAAAAACTAAAAAAACCCAAAATACTTGGCTTGACTTGAAGACAAGAAGTGAGCAGGGTGCTAATTTTCTCAAAATACAAACAATTAGAATTTCCACAAAAAATTGAGAAGTTAACTTTCATGTTTCTCCAAAGTGGAAAAAAAAAACATTGCTCAGAGGAACTGATCCAAAGTTTTGGGAAAATTTCAAATTACTAAGATTTATCTCAAATCAAGAGTCACTGTTTTCTAACTCTGGGTGCCAAAGAAGTTTTTCTAAATCCCAATAGGTCCGGCTGATATCACCCTCCCTCCCCCCTCTGGGCAAACCTGTCCGTGGTGTATAACTATTGCCATGCAGATAAAACTCAGAGATAGCAATTGCGCCTGTACCTTGTCCCACCAAACAGTATAGCTTGGTTGTGCACTAAACAACAACAGTGCCTCCTCCTGGGGCATGGGGCAGAGCCGGCAATATCCAACCGCGTCCAAATGTTAGTTTCTGAAACGTATCAGGAGATACAAGCTAATTTGTCAAGTAGATCAAAGATATGTTGAAATAGGACGACTGAAATGAATGTTAAACTTGCATGTTGATTAGTTTATATGTTACCATGTAATAACAGCCAGAAAATACCGTACCACACAATTAGTGTGATTGCATGAGAACGTATTCCCTGCAAACATACATAGTTCTAAGTCATTCTCATCTGAAATTCCTGAAATTCCTCCAAGTCACGCAGTTTTTTTACACAAAAACTCAAATCTTCTTGAAACCACGAAACGCATTCTTTGATTAATCTTCAAAGATTTTCAGCCCCTGGGCTGCCTTAAACCGGGATGGTGGGGGGAGGGGAGGGTATGTATGGTACAATGATCCAGAACTCTGCTACTCTTATTTTTACCTTCTCTCTCAGAATTATGGCATTACACTTATTTTAACTCAGTTACTCTGGCTTCCAATCGTCCTGCTGGCCTGTCAATCACTAAATGGATTCCCCCCTACCTACTTGTCTAGTCTGTTATACCATAACACATCTACTCACTGTCTCAACTCAGTTTCAAATGAAGTTCTGATTGTACCTTTCAAAAAAGTTTGGAACTTTTTAAAAACAGCTTAAGACGTATCTTTTCGATTTTGATAAACAATTATTTGCATTTTAACACGGATTTCTAGAAATTTCCTAAGTTCTAAACTTTGTAAGAATGGACAGCGGCAAAGCATCTTGACTTTCTCAAGAATATGTGCGCTCTTTAAGTTTAAGTGAATAAAATCGATGAAACTTAGCCTATAAATTACTGTTTTCCTCTGTGATCCTGACTTTCAGAAAAGAAATTTAACAATTCATATACAACTAATTCAAACTGCAGTATAATAATCTTTTATTTGCTCTTCAAGATGGTTTATAATGAAGTTATGTGACAGTAAATAATTCCATAATACAAAGTATTAGATTGCTGGAAAAAATAAAGTGCGAGCAGGGCAGCTAAGTTAACTATCAGTTTTCGTGTTAGCTTCCCTGTGTATTTAAAGTCAGTTTTCAGTAGAGAAAGTAAGAAGAAAGAGAATAGCAGATTTGCTCCCCCCCCACCCCCCGACGTGCCTCAAAAGAAAAAAATTATTCTTATATTAGACAATTTGAAAAGTTTTGGAGATGTTACAGTGTACTGACCTGTGTCCAGGACGTGCATATCTCCAAAATGGGTCATGAGCAATCCATTATATCCACCAAACACATATAAATTCTTGCCATGCACAACTGGGTGTAAAAATAAGCACTGGTTTGAGTATAACATTTAATTGCAAATTAGTATTCAAGGATTTTGTTCCATTCGAAAACCATATACTATCAAATTGAAAATTATTTTGAGAAAATTAAGTGAAATTAAGGATGGGTCAGCATCATCTTCTGAGACCTGGGGCTGTCCTCTTGAAACAAACCCTGGATTTCTGAGATGTACTGATATACATGTATAATGCCTACTCAATAAAGTCTTACAGGGGGTAGTACAGCCAGGATGTTCAGACCATTACCATTTTTGTCTACAACAAGAAATTGTACCCCTTCCAAATTCCTAGTCTGCTTTTTTGTTACAATTGAAGTGGTACCCTTTCATATACCTGTTATAATGACACTAAATAGTAATTTTACTGACCCTTTCATATATACTAAAATGCCAATTTTACTTACCCTTTTGAACATGATTATACTAAAATAACAATTTTGCTGACTCTTTCATAATATTTATTCTAAAATGCCAATCTTCGCTACCCTTTCATGTACTCAGTGTGAGCAAGGAAAAGCAACCCTTTTGGTTGCAACCTTCCCTATATAGCCCACGATTTAAGGAATATTCCCTTCCCCCAAGGGTAATATAATAATAATAATAATAATAAGAAGAAGAAGAAGAAGAAGAAGAAGAAGAAGAAGACTATATGTTAGAGTATCCTCAATGCTTGATACTCTACAATACTCTTAATATGAAGTTCAAGTAGTTGTACATCCGAATCCATCTCAATTTGAGTGAGCTGAATCCAAAAGAAATTACTCTCCAGGGCCCAGTAAGCCTGATTGCAATGTAGTGCTTATCCTAGGTTAACTCTATACAAGATTTTACATGTACTAAGAGTTAACATGGGACTTTTAAACAACTGGGCCCAGGCTTTTACACAAGTTTGATTGCTTTACATTTATGAGAAAAGATCTGTATACTGTACATCTTAATGTCAGTACTCTTTACAGATTTCATGTTTCAATTTTTCTTTTCATAGCATGCTTAAGATTGGAAATGATGACCTTGTATTTTATTGTATGCCAGGTAAAGCTCATTTAATTTAAAGTCTACCTTATAAGAACCTGATTGTTCTTATAGTATCTTACCAGCTGAATGGCTGCGTCTTCCAATGGGTTCACATCCACTTGCTTTTAATTTTGTCCATCTGTTACTAACTACGAAGAATAACAATTTATGATTGCAGTGTACACAATAATTTAATGTTTACTTAATCAAGTTTTCATTTTCTTGAAGACAAGACCAACTGCAAGACATACTGCTGAAAGATGTTAATAATAAATATACATGTAACTAATATTAAAGATATTATTACTGTCAGTAGTTAAAAATAAGTACTGTACATTGATCATAGATAGCATGCTGATTTATGTGATAATCCTCAGAGCAATTAACTCTGTAGTGCTAAGGTGCAACCAGAGACAAGAGCAAATACATTGTAAGAGCAATTGAGAAAGAAAACAACCAAACTTCCCCAAGCAGGAATCTAATCCATGACACCCTGATCACAAGATAGGTGAACTATCGGCTGTGCTACTGAGTAAACCACAGCGACATGGGGAGAACACTAGGCCAACACAAAAAACACTTGGCAATGAATCTCAAACCCAGTCCACCCTTACAGGTACTTGCTCAAACAAAAACCATGTCTTACTTGGTGACAAGAAAATGTTGAAACTCAAAGGAATTGAAATGTCGATTTTAGTACTCTACATCTAGACAAATGTTTTTTTCTCAAAAATGCTTCTTGAAATGATATGATAGGCAGTCTACGTGCCTGTTGTCAATGAAAAGCATTTTATTGAAACAAATTTCAACAAATTGATAAAAATAACTTTCTTGGCTCAGTGTTAGCCTCGAGCGCCCAGACTAATGCAGTGCTGGAGAATTTATCCACTACCCGGGAGGGGGACGACACCATCCTAGTAAAAGGCTAATGGGGATATGCTGCTGGTTGGAGTTGAATTTCCACAACTGAATTGACTATAATGGGGTTACATTTTTAGTAGAGTTACATGTACTAGAATGTGGGTCGCACTTTTCTGGGATTTCTGGGATAAGAAAATTCTATGTAGTAAGCAGGGGTTTAAAAATAGGAAGATTCGTGGTTAAAAAATGGTTCCTGCTGTTGTTTTAATTTTTAACAGTCGGCTCGCATTGAATTTTGTTCTTGAAATCACAACTCAAACAGTAACCACTTGCCCAAAAGTGACTAAGATGGGGTCTACAATTGGCCACAGAACAGACTTTAATGGGTTAGGGGTTCTGAGAGGCCAGTGGCACATACCCAACAAAAACTGATCCAAGTACCCCCCACCCCACCCTGGGCCCACTACTTAAGTGTTAGAGCAAGTATCCAAAATTGGGATTTTCCTAGACCCCAAAATGTATTTGGATTTGGAATTTGCAAACAAAATCTGGACAATCTTGCCTAAATCAAGATGGGTGGACACTGACAGTTACCAGTAACATTTTCTGTGCTGACAAAAAAAAGCTAATAAAAAATTTGGTATTATATACGTGGTGCATGTAATGTATCAGTATATGTATCTATGTCTAGCTGTAGCATTTGTCTGTCTCAATTTTAGTTCATTGCAGAAAAATCTGAGCAAATTCATTGGACAATGACATGCAAATTACGGCTTTATAAACATGATCTATTGCACACTCAAGGTACTTACTTGTATCAAACACTGACACTATATTGGAGTAGACCTCGTGACCTGAGTGGAATTGGCCAAGTCTGTCTCCTGTCAATTGCAGTATCATGAACAACAACAATATATTATTATTTTAAAACTCAGAGAATAGTGCATGTATTTTTGCTATTTCGTGAATCATTCATTCTAGAATAATGAAAGGAAACATCAGTCTCAAATACATGTAATGAGGCTCTTGAAGCTTACCTCTGCCACCAAAGATATACATTTTTGATCCAACTGCAGTAGCTGAATGAAAGTCCCTCCAACTTGCTGGTGAGCCCTTAAATTGTGATTAATATAAAATCATTCTTCTTGTTTGATTAATAATGTTTTGATTTTCAATATCAGTACTTAGTTTGCAATATGCAACTATATCAGAATGTCCAACTTTTGCTTTGAGCAAAATCATGACAATTTTATTTAAGATTACAGGGGCATTCCACAGTATTTTGCATGTCACAGAGGGGACAATTTGAAAAAAGTAATTGCTGTACCATTTGCTATAATAAGGGTTAATAGCCTTTGGCTGTTTGTGAGGGACAGGAGTCTCACCAACTGTATGTGCTAGGTCTTTCAGGTTAGTGTTCAAAAATTTTTAAAAAAAAATTCAAGATTGTTTGACATGTCACGGAGGGGACCAAGAAAATTGGCAATCATGAAATACAAAAGTTAATTACATATTCCCATGAGGTATATAAGAATGTTTAAAAAACAAAAACCTTAGTTCACTAACAGGTGGTATGAAGAACTGATGGTGTGCCTTTTGCTTTTTTCTAATCTGGATAAATTAGTCATGGTGGGATGTGTCACCGAGGGGACGTCACAGAGGGGACATCGTTGTCCACTCCAAATAAAATAGCTATAGTATATCATAAAGTAGTAATTTCAACTCCCAACGCAAATATTTTATTTGGCATATTGTGCATATTAATTTATAATTACTGAAATCTTTACAATAATGAATTATTGAAAACTTCTGATCTGTAAATTTCCTGTCCCCTCTGTGACATTTTGTCCCCTCTGTGACTGAGTTGTACATTTTGACTAATTTATGATAATTTATAACATTAAAAAATGAAGTACATGTAATCATCATTTTGTTTTCTGTTTGTTAAAATTTGGAATCTACGCATTAAAAATCGATGATTTAGTCAGACAAGTGGTTTTGGCTTAGTATTCCAAAATCAACTTTTAATGTCTAGATAGGTCAAACTACTGTGGAATCCCCCTACAGTAAAATTAATATATGGGAAATCAAACTTAGCGTTTACAGCAGATGTATAGAAAAGAATCTTGTAAAGAATCAGGACTGTGTGGCCTAAATTGGGACAGTTGGACACTCTGTTTTATGGGAAGACCTGGAGTATCTTTAGAAGTTGGGGAAGAGGGGAGAGCTGAGGAAGTGTCCATGGTGTGAGCCTCATAGGGCGCTTGGGATATACTTCAGTTATCTGCCGGGAATTCTTTGAAATCTTAATTCTTGATATTATGTTGTTTGAAATATGTCTAAGTTGTCTCACTATATAGAAATGTTAGCAGTGTGCATGTTAAGAAAAGTTGAAATTAAAAAACAAGAAAGCTGAAAATATATGAATATTAGATAACCACTTTGCAGTACTTTCTAAAGTGAAAAAGTCAAAGGTAAAGTGTGGATTGCACTAGAACATGGCATAAGCAATTGGACACTGTGCCAACAAAGCCAATCTGTATTGTGTTTCGTAAAGTGTATTATTTTATTGATACTAGTATTTGAATGATTAATTTAAAAAAATTTTCTACAGTCAACTATGGGGAGGATAGTAGACTTTTATGCTTGTTATGATGTCAGAGAAAAACTTTGAAGTTTAAAAGCACTCTCTACATGAAGTATATTATTTATTCTATTTGAAAATAATAATAATAATAATAATAATAACAATAATAATAATAACAATTATGATGCGGCTGTGCCTGCCATTCTAGAATTGGGCTTTATAGCCACGAGCGAAAATGCATGTCGCAATTGTGCTAAGTCATGGACTTGTCTGACGACTGCCTACTACCACTAATAACAATTACAGCTACTAAGCAAACACTACTACCACAGACTATTACTATTAAAATAAAAATTTATTAGCACATTCCTTGCAATTAGCTAGTAAGTACTTAAAATGGGAAATTTGATAAAAACTGGGAGATTAAGGGTTGCATGGAATTTCAAGAGAATCTCAAACAAATTGAAAGAGTTGGAATGTCTGAGACAGCGCACTGAACTGTACATATTAAATACCTACTTTGACTCTTGGGCAATGCCATGTCATTGTTCTTGTATCCAAATATTCAATTTGATTAGAAAAACACTCTCCCTGAAAAACAAGAAGTAAGAACAGATATTACACAGTCATATTACACATTAATTGACATGAACATAGTTACTTAAAGAACCATCAAATTGATAAGAGAACCTAAAACTAGAAAAAAAGATATCTGTGACTTAGACTGGTGAATAGTTTGTGCTACAGATACAGTAGATTCTGAAAACATTAAAAAAGATTGAAATATGTTCAACACTAATAATACAGTGTATTATTTTTGTTTGGTGCAAAATATTCTGGAATAAGAATATTTGGAACACTCAACACTTGGGAGCTATTTCAAAGTCTGGTCAAGAATACTTGGAAATCAATTGAAACTCTGTTAATTTTGCTCCAGTATACAGAATAGTCATGGAAATGTTGCAGTTAATTTTTATTTTCAGTTAATTTTTGTTTTTTACTAGATTTTTTTTCTAACTAGTTAAATATTTGAATAATGATTGTGTACACCAAAAACTTGAAGCTCACGCATCAAATTCTTTCTAGCTCAGTTGGTAAGGCAGTGGACTAGTGATTCAAAGATAAGATGTAAGGTGGGTGTTCAAGCCCAGGTAAGGACCATTGGTATTTGACATTAAAAAAGGATAAAAAAATTGAGGGTTAGGGTTAGGGTAAACCCTGTTTACACGACAGAAAAAAAACAGCCAGGCAAGGATAAATTCCCACAATGACAAACCAGGGTAAAATTTTATTCCATCCATGCAAGGATGAATTCAGCTGTGTAAACTGTGATTACCATGCCAATGCTTTTTGGGTTTTAGGACAACGTCCAGATGTTGTCCTTTTTCAAAAAAAAGTGTCAAGGCAAGGCAGTTAAAGACTCCCATTTACACGACAGAAAAAAAGTGGCTGGGCAAGGATAAATTTCGGCAAGGGTAAAAAATTTTTCCATCGAGACAAGGATGAATTCGGTCGTGTAAACTGCCACTACCTTGCTGACGCCTTTTGGGTTTTAAGACAATGTCCGTACATTGTCTTTTTTTCAAAAAATTGTCAAGGCAAGACATTTAAATCTACCCTTGCCCATATTCATCTTTGCCTAGCCGTTTTTTTCTGTAATGTAAATGGGGTTTTAATCTCCCCTTGCCAATATTCATATAGAGTTAGGGTAAGGGCTAGGAATAGGAATAGAGACAATTTTTATATTTTAATTTATGATAATATGTAGTTTAAAAAATTAACTAGTTAGAAAGATAATAATTAGAGATGACAATTATAATAACAAATCTAGCTGATGCTGGTATTCCAGCTTCTCCATGGATCCACAGTAATAAAATTCCTTCTCTCCAGACCTAAAAGTTAAACTGCTTGATTGTATGTAATCTAAAGCTTCCAATAAAAAATACAAATTTTCACGTACCAGCTCTTCATATCCACCAAAAATATATATTTTGCTATCAATCACACAAGCTGAATGCCCATCGCGAGCTGCTGGAGGAATTCCTTGCACTGCAGGTTTACTCCACTTTAAAGTCACTACAAGAAAAGTGCATCAGGTGTTTATATATTACAGCTAGGTTCAGTTCAGTTTGGTAAATTTAAAGAACAGCATGTCAGAGAGGAAGAAATCTTAATCACATAAACGTGTATTATAGCATATGTACATAATATTTTATTAACTATGTGTACGAGGTTAGTACAGTTAGTAAGATCTCTGACTACCAACCAGGAGGTCCCGGGTTCAATCCCCGGCCTGGTCGAGGGTTGAACTTTGGGAGACCTTCTTTCGCCACACCGTCCGTGGACAGGGACGTTAAGCCGTTGGTCTAGTCTCTCAACGTTCTATTGGGGGACTTAAAAGAACCCACACACTTGTCGATAGGAGTAGGCTAATGCCGGTGTTGTGGTCAGTGTCCCCGATTAGGGAGGACTGAGTGGCCTTGCTAGAAGACTTGACACTATAATAAAGTGTATTAGTATTATTATTATTATTATTATTATTATGTTCTTTTGAAAACAAGTGTCCACTTTCAAATACACAAACACCCATCCTTGACTATAGAGCACCAGCCCCTCAGTTACAAAATATTTTGAAAAAACAGTCCACTTGAAATTGAATATGCACTAACTCTCCCCTATTTGTACAGGTATATGCAATCCCACTTTAAATATTTTGGTACAATAGTGTTGTGCGCTGATGACATCAAAGTCATGTCTGAGTTTATAATAATTATAAATTATTCTTGTTCATTCTTGCATTTCCAACATAAGAAAATGGTCATTAGAAATCCCTTGAGATTCAATGTTGTTTGTTTGTCTGAGTTCTGTTACTATAAATAGTATATACGCACAGTGCTATAACCCAGGATGTTTACTTGAAGAAATATTATTGGTGCCACAGGTGTTAATTTAGAACACCTAGAATATTTTTAGCTTCAAAATGACATGCATGAGTGCTGTCTAAAAAGGATTTTCTTTTTCTTTGTTTACAAACCAATGAAACTTCTGCTTTGGTTAACCTTTTTATTGGTGCAGATATGTACCATGCCTCACAAGCCTAGCTTTACAAACTGAGGCAAAATATGTTTGTTTCATAATTGTCAACTACCATTACCAGTATTTTATTACTTTAACATCTCCATATAATCAACAGCAGTATTAAAAGGGATCATATTTGTACAACAAAAACAAACAAATAGATAAATAAATAAATCGACAGATAGAATATAATCAATATTTATTTAGCAGTCCCTGCAAAGCTTGTCAAGACTGAAGAACATTTCCCACAGATTGAACCCAGACAACTCCCCAAGGCAGAGTATTACACAAGTTCTGAATCCCTAATAGACTTTAGTGCACAAAAAGGATGAAAACTTGCAACAATTTGTCTGTGAAAAGGGTACTCTGTGCCAGCTTTGGCAAGGAATTTCTTTTTACTGGTCCTAATCAGATAAACTACTTACATGTGTCAAAACAATAGATGATGTTGCAAGCTCCATAGATGTCATTTCGGCCACCAAAAATGTACACAGTATCATCAATTACAGAAGCACTGTGTCCATATCGCATGTACGGGACACAGTTAGAATTGTCATCAGCAAGGCATGGCACCTTTAAATGGCAGTTGATCCATCGGCATAACACTAGAATGAAAAAATATCGATATTTAAGGTAGCTTGAAATAGTTTTTGAGATTTTTTTCATAAGAAAACAGTTTACATTTATTTATATTATTTTTGCCTTTATGGTAGCAACATGACTATTAAATAAATGCACAATTCCTTCTCATTTTATTTTTGATACTTTAGAGTCATGAAATGTTACTATGGTAACGTAGCAACAGTTCTTATCAACCACCTTAAAATCAGAAAAACCTACTTTCCG
>JAOEJI010319544.1:0-11229 GCA_025448255.1 Umimayanthus chanpuru | reverse complement strand
CACATTTAGCCACTGTTTATATACAATTTGACTCTTTTACATACATTGTATCACGAAGGATGCGTTATCCTTGTAAGGTTTGAAGTCAACCACGCCGGACCAAGTTTACCTATATGTAATCTTTGGATGCACTATTTATAAAGCAAAATTGAGCTCAATGGTTATTTTTTTTAAATTCAAACTTTGGAAATGACTGTGCAACTTGTCCAGTTGCATTGATGAAGCTACAAAATACAATAACTGATGCCCTGACCCCACATTCAAATCGACGAATACATGCATGCACAGGGCCAAACTGCCGCTATATAATAACTACCGTGATATATCGATATATCTACAACACTGGTGTCGTGCCTTTATCGATTGACCTCAAAAGCGCTACTTACAATTTAACTTCCAAATATGTACAATTTATTTTTGAAAAGTACTGTCTTTAGTTGCCTTTAAAAATTATCGGCTGTCATACTTTTAATGTTACAATTATATCCTTTAAAAGACGGTTGAATATCTAGCACACTTTTTTGAAGTTAATTCCAGAAGTAAACTAGACAAAACGATAAGATATGAAAGAAAGCAACTGTCTTTGAATGATATCATGGGCCATCGACTTGGGCTTTATTAATCTCGGTTTCCTTCTTGGCATTGGTGTCAGTTTGAGGCAGGATGACCAGTTCATTGAGCCCGTGTAATAAGTTCTTCCTAGGACTGAGATGAAATAATAATGTGTGTTAAGAAACAATGACTGATCGCTTTTCAAACTTTTACCGAGATGAAATGTTATCCTGGGATTTCCCGGGTTGAAACACGACATAGGTTGCCACGTATATAAAATAGTATTTAGTTTTCATACCGAAAAAAAGAATAAGTAATCTTCTATGCATTAACACTCATGGTATAGGCGACTGAGTCAGAATCATAGAGACAGTCATATACGTTGAAGTTCGGGCGCACGCAATGCGGGCACAAACCCTCCATCACAATTTGAACTGGGCTTGCTGTCGCAGACATAACCGCTGTTCATTACAACGTGGGCGCTTAATTTCATTGTTGTTTGACGTCTGTGATTGGCTAGTGGCGTGGTGCCTGAAAACAAGTTTTCTCCAGCATCAAACTCAAACTGTTTTCTGTCGTTCTACCCGTTGCCTGAGGAAACCTGTTTTCAAAATTTGTAGTTCGTTTCTGGCAGACATAGGCATAAATAAAGGTAGCTAAAGGTAGATGACTGGACCTAAAGGCCAAGGACACCGGTACATGATAATTTTTTTATTTTGCTTATTTATTTACAAAATTACAAGCGGCAGGTAAAAATAGACAAGGTGTCTCCTTATAGGCATATCTACCCATACCCAACCCCCAACAAGATCAATGATGATAAATCCTACCTCATCCCCCAGTTCAATAATAGGTTTATGAAAAACACACCGAACTAATAATAATTAAATCAATGACAATATAACAAATTAACTCATGGAAAATACTCTATAAAAGTGAAATAATGTGCATTACAAATAAGATTAGTCGAATGATGCTAGAGCGGAACGTTTGAAGGCTTCATTATTTGGAGGAATGTTAGGTAGACAGATGTGATTCCATATTACAATAGATCAAGGGAAGAAAGAGCACTTATTAATAAGTGTTATTGTTACATTATAACTGTTGATAAGGGCAGTAGTTTGGAGATCTTGAGGAGCTAGTTATTTTAGCAACTTCATCAGGACTTTAAAGTCATTGGTGAATCTTGTAGAAATAGTGGCTTGCGATAGCAGCCTGCGGTTTTAAAGAAAGAAAACCGAAAGTCGCATACAGGGTCACGGGCACACACACACATACAACTGATATAAAAAGACACCTGACCAAGACGGAAACCGATGGACCACATAACAGAAAACAGGGATAGGTACCTGAAAAGACATGAGGGCAAAAACCAGAAGTATTGGTCAGCTAAATATTGTCAACCGTCAAAAAAGAGGACAAAAGTCGGTCAAACACAAAGTTAGTTCAAAGGATTTCATCTACCATAGGATTGTGTTAAACTACATCACAGAGTTTCATCTATTTGGGCGCTTGGTTTCGCAATAAAATGAAATTCACTGTCGAGGTCAGGATATGGTCACTAGATAAACGTGGCAACTAATGACAAACGCACAAACATTTGTAAGACGTATTTAGTTTAGTTTCATATCATTAACTTTATAAATCCAACTGTGCCCTACATGTCCAATGGAGGATCGTGTCTTAAGAATCTGTCTTTTGCAAGAGGAGACGACATAAACATAAACAAAGTATTCTATTATCGTTCGAAACATAACAATACATAAAAAATACTGTCAAAAAATCCTTATTGAACAAGACACGTGTTAATTATGTTATGGAAATTAAAGCCGGCTTCAATAAAGTCAACTGTTTACTGTTACTGTTAAAGTATCCTTATATATCTGTAGAATGACGTTTGCAAAAAGGGGTGAATACACTAGTAGCTGTACAGAACGCTGTTTCAAAGAGCATGAAGTCAGCTAATTGAAATGCGAAAAACATACATTTCATTCCAATTATTCCAAGATCAAAGTGAATATCAAAAGACAACGCAACATGGTGTTCGTTTGTGTCTTTAAGCGTAGAAGGGGCGACTATAAAGTGATTAAACAAGAAAAAGTTTGATCGCTTATCGTAGCTACATGTATAATGATTGTAGTTATATCATAAATAGTCAAATGCAATGCACTATTTTACCGATCAGAACCAAAAACTAGACTTTGTTTTTCACCATTTTAGCACGTAATTAATTAGATACTTTCTCAGCATGCACACTATAACTTTCAATTCCTATATATTTGATTTATTGTGAGTGAAACTGCCGACAAAACACTTGCACTAAAGGACTCAGCCAGCCTTGGAAGCGGTGTCGGCGAAGAACAATCAATCACGCATGCTTTAAAACAAAGGAATGAAATGCAGGGGGAAAACTATCAAACGAAATCAGAACTGGGTCTTGCGCGCAGCTACAGATAAATCAGAAGACTCTTACGTTTCATTTATATTAAATCTGATGTAGTATTACTTAATTTGTGATACATTTTGTGGCGTTGTAGCTACTCTCGTGACTTCACCTTTTAGTTTACAATTCAATAAAGAGCTACCAAACACAATAGAGAAAGTTAAATTGATGTGGAATGGTGTAAATACATGACTCAGCAGGCTCCTAAAACTTCAAAGCGTCAACTTATATTACTATTGACGGCGGTGCACCTGCAATTTAATGGTCAAATAGCTCGTTCGGAAAAAATGGATGACCTTTTGTCAATTTGTCTGTTACTCTTGCTAATTCAGACGCAAAAATTTCGATTTGAACAACGGAACTTAAAATCAAACTAAGTCCGAGTGGTTGGTTTAGTTTGATTAAAGTTGGTACATATGAAATGCGCAGGCAAAGCTGGTATCGCTGCTGCTTATAAAGCGGCAATTTTTGAAACAAATCTTGCTTAGCGCTTTGATAAATGCATAAGAGCAACATCTTCCTCACGTCACAGAAGTTTCCAGATTAAAAAAAAACAGTATTGTAATTACAAAACCGCAAGGTCTTTGTTAATGTTTTACTTAACTACATTAATCTATATATTAACCTTTGCCAAAACTTTAGAACTAAGGTGAAATTTAAACAACAACAAGGTTGATAGGACATTTTTAACGTTGATTCTATGTTCGACGTCATCGAGAAAGCATTGCTTAAAAAAGATCTGAGTGAGTATTCTCGCTACGGTTTTTTGTTCATCTCTAGAAAGAATGAGTACAATTAAACGATAAGTCAACTCTTATTGCATTTATTTGAAGTATTTTAGAAACATGTATAAGACTCAGCGGGATAGAGGCTCTATGTAGACAAAACTTGGCCAAGGGCAAAAATCTCCAAAATTGCTAAAACTAGTGAATTTAAAAAACGCAGCCAAATGATACGGTTTTAGCTACTAAGGTAGCATCATCAAAGTATTTCATCTAATTAGTTTGGAATCCGGCTATCGTAAGTTACACTAATAAGTGTTTAGCTGTCTTAACAATGATAAATTGCTAAACACTGACTATTATTGCTGTATCGTTCTATGATGTTGTCTGCGCGGAAATCGCTAAGATTGATAATTACTTTGTGTTTAGACGATTGTCAAACATCAACAAAAAGAGTATTAATTGAATCAAACTTGTGCCAGAACAATCCCTTTAAGAGGCAGCAGCTGCTAGTTTGATTTTGACCCTTATCTTTGTCTTGCTTTCTACTTTGTTAATTGTTTAGTGAACCAACATGTAAAATAATAATAATTACAGATGCGGTAGTGTTTTGAAATCTTACGTGTTCATAAAACACCCTGCTGGTTCTTTAACTACTCCAGGATACGTGCTAACTCAAACAGGAATTTAACTATTAGTGACTCATTGTCGATCATGTATCCAAACTGAAGTACAAAACGTCGAACCATGAAGCAAAAAGTAGTTTTCAGAGTACTTTGCAAAGAGAGAGTTCGCTAAAGGATAGAAACCAGGAACCATTGTTACAGAATTTCGTTTTGGCTGCTAAACGAATGAATCGGACTTCAAACAAATTCACCCAGAGGCGATTTAGCTGAAACGCGAAGTGGGAATTAAGTGTGCGGTCAATTCTTCTATTATTCCAAGTAACCAAATACTACAGACTAATTTATATTCCTTATTGACTCACTTATTGAGTAGTAAGTTTGAGTTGTACTGTCGTGAAATTCAAAAGTCTCAACGCTTTCTTAGCATATCGTCAACTGTCACCACAGCTAAGGACAGCGTCGCCGAAATTCCAGTTGCAATGGTTATTCAATCGTAGTGCTCTAGTCTCGACTTTATTTGATTAAACATTTCCTGATTGTCTTTGCGATCAATGACATATCTGATTCTGAAATCAACACAGTGACACAAACTACACAAGGAACAGTCCTAAACATTTATAGGTTCCCGCCAAAAACAAAGACGATTGCAGCGCGTCGACATGCTAGAAGCATAGCAAAACAGAGCAAGTTTTCCAAGCTTGTCTAAGGTGCTTTTATTGGCTAATTTATGTTACAATGCCAATTACGTTTACAACTATAAAAATTATATAATATATATTATAGCATTAAAAATAAATGTTTTGAATGTTTTTGGAAAAAAGCTCGTTAAAATGTTTATTGTTTTTACTATTGTTATTAACTTTCAAGTTGACAAACTTGGCATTTAAGATCACTCCCTTTCTATTTACAAGATGGGCAGTGATGCATGGAATTGCACATATACCTACACATCTATCAAAGTCTTCCATATAAATGGAAGCATACAACGAACCCCAACCGAAGTATTGTTGTAGACCTTACACTATAGATGCGATTTCTAACAACCAAAGATATTGGCAACGCACAAAACTAATTCATCTTTACATAGATTCTAATTTGTTTAATGTAAGAAATTGCATGTAATATTAACTTATATTTTGGTGGCTTTTATGTAGAATACTATCGCTTTTCACTTAAACCCGCCCCAAACAGAAGGGCGTAATTCGTACTTTTTGTTTGTCAGCTCTAAATCTGGAAGACTGCTACACGATTTCGCTGTGTTATGATGGTACTCAAACGTCTCAGCCAGCGCGAGAGAATAATCTTTGTTTTGGTTTCATTCTCCCGATATCCGACAGCGTTGCCCTCCAGCTTTCAAGGTAGCCTCGTACTTCAGGAGGACTGTAATGGGTTGGGCCTGTTCCTCCTGCATATATCACCCTCCCCTCTTGGATTACGTAGAATCTGATGGGAAGTGCAGCGTACGAGATAGTGGCCTCGTTTTCCATTGTGTCAACCAGAAGAGGACATGGCAGATCCACAGACCGTTGCAGCAACTTCGCAGCTGAACAACGCTCCTCAAGCGTTTTATGTTGGGCAATATCAATGTTATTCTAGAAGGAGAAAAACACAATACAGTAACGAATGAAAGTGGAATCGGAACTCATTCACGGATGACTGAAACGTGCCGTACGCATATTTATACCGACAAATTATCAAGCCAGCTACTGTCGATCTAAACAAATAATTATCGACTGGAGATAAGGAAAAAATATCAAAGAAAGCCTCGAAAACGGTAATTAACCTTTATACAGTTTTGTTACCATTTTTGTGTTCATTGCCTGTGGCGCGAGTTATAAAAAAAAATTAAACATATGCTAAAGATGAATCATAATAGTTGTTTCTCTCGTTTTGTGAATCTTTAAGGAGAACCTTACTGGTAAGAGCTACAGTATTTTTACGAATGGACAAGATAAAATCTAGGTACCTTGAAAGCCCATCCGTCGCTTGGGTGGGCCTCCTCAATATACACAATGAGGAAGTCTGCCACATCACTGAAATCCTTTACCATTTGAGTAAACTCTGCCATACGTTCCATAAATATAGGACAGGAACGACTTCCAAAGTTCAACACCAAGGGTCGACTACCTCGTGCCATGTCAAGGATATTTAGCAGTCTATGGCCATCGATAGTCATAAGTGCACTATTTTGAGCTTCACTGAGTAGAGAGACTTTCTTAAGCAGCTCATTTATGATGCCATCCATTATGGCTTTGTACATGTTCCAAGTGAACATGGAATCCCAGTACGTTTCTTTCTGCATCTCAATCGTTGACATGTTGTTCATCAGTTTTGGAATGAGATGATGAAAAATTGGAAGATGCTTTGCAGCTCGTAGGATTGCGAAAAGCACTAGCACACAAATGGAAGCCAGGTAATAAGGAAGCAGGATTTTCAGTGGCAATGACATCGTTGGGGCTGTTCAAGGTTACCTTAGTGCGAACTTCTTGCAGGGACGACGTGCAAGAAACAAATGAGTTCAAACTGTTGTTACAACATTTTATGCACCTGTGAGCACACGAGCGGAATTCAATTCTTCAATTCATTTGTCAATGGTGACCTTTGGGATGACTTTTGCGTGATTATTTTAGGGACACAATCTGACGGTGGGTTTCCACTGTGTTGATTTTTACACAAGAAAGGTCACAATGTTACCCCTTGCAATTGTTTCAACGCACAGCGACGTTCTTTAATTAGATGTGTATCATTGTTTTGTTGTGTACACAGACACCTTGTGCCAAGACCAAAGTTGCTCCGCGGGATCGGAACGTTTCTTCTGGAATAACACAAGACAAAGAACAAGTTCACGCTGTCTTTTGTAGATGTCTGGGTGTCTAGATGGGCTTTGATCTTCCGCCACCTGTTAATGGAATTGCTAACATGCAGCACGAAAGGCTCACAATCACACCGTATTGGAATGTTAGAATCAAATTTGTAATTTTGTTTTTTTGGGAATCTTCATTGCTATTTCACAGAGAATTATGTTTTTAAAAAGGAAAACTTTATATAAATATAAAATATCGTATAGATGTAGGCAAAAACGATTTTGTCATTAGATGCACTTTTGAACAAACAAGGAATAATGTCAAACGTCAATAATCGCTGTCAAAAAATCGAATTTTTCTCCAAGCATATTGACAGTTCTAGAACTTAAATAAGATTTAATGACATGCATCTGTTACAGCCAAAAACATTTAGATTGCCGAAACAAAACTGTGCAAAAGTAAAATTCAGTGGATATGTCAGTAAAGACATGTCAGAGACATATCAGAGTCAACTCAAAGTTAGGTAAATATTTTCTATATGAAAAAACATACTCAAAAATGATTTGACTTCGAAATGTTTCAATTCCTTTACACACCTTTAACTGACGAAGTCTCATCACGCAATATAAAGTAATCTGAAGTAGAGTTCCGTGCAGAAAAGCCATCCAGCCCTAGATTCCTGGCCTGCACCGTGCTGGGTTAGGGTTCAAGTTCACACCAAGTACTACATCAGTACGTGTTCAAAAGCAAATGTATTGATTTACGGCGATTGCACGCTAGATTGAATATCCATTCACAACGATATAATAGTTGTATATGTTGGAGTACGTGCTATGTATTTCGACTTCATTGACGGTTTTTACGGCAAAGAAAATGGACATTTTTGCTAACCGTGATGTTTGCACATCATGGCACATTCAATCAGTCGTGCTCGGTTAGTTGTAGGTGATGTTGCAAGATATATTTTCAAAATCATGCATTCCTTAAATTAAACAATATTTAAATGAGAACGTTTTTAAATATTACAATATTATGAAACACAACAGAGGCCATCTAGTAAAACTCCAAGATTTATAGAAACTTTAGCACAGTGTGTATCTGAAATGCAGGCGCACGTGGAATAATTACTGAGGTAGCAGGCGATAAAGTGCATTAATGGCGCTAACCAAATTGTTATCTTTTGGTAAACTATAGTTTGTATCAGTTACTCTAATTTTCTTTTGAAGAATAAGTTTTTAACTGCGGGTTTTTAACTTTTTGCTGATTCAGCTTGTTAGTTTTCAATGTACACATTTGTCAAATATGGCGAAAAGCTCTCCATTAGTTCAATAGTTTGCATTGCAGTCTCTTTGTTGTAAATAAGCTTGACTATTTTATATCATTGAAGACATGCTAAAAAGCTGTTTTCTCAATATAATATTAATTTACTTGTCTCAAATAACAAATCCGTTGGTCTCCAGTGATTCAATTTGACGAAAGCAAAGGAATGCATGTTGGACATATGTATCGGCAGATGGTTGTCACTCCAAAATATAGGGTGTAACTTTGATAGTGAAGTCGTATTAAAATTTAGGAAAAGACAAGTACAAACGAAAGTTAGGTTTCTTCTTCTAACAATATCGTGACTTGTCAACAAGTGCAATTCATTGCTTGTACGACATGTTTGTAGTTATTTAATTAGTCTTTTACATGTAGATTTAAGTAATGTGACAGCTCCGTTTAACCCTGCTGGGACCTTTTCTTCAATGCTAAACCCTGGGACCTTAACTACAACCCAAATGCAAATCTAATAAACACAAAATACACGTTATCATCTCATACTCCAAGAAGGACTGACTGGACAAAAAGATAAAACAATTTTGTAACTGGTCACATTACTAACTATTCCTACAGAGACAAATAAATTATATTTCATAACCTTAGTCGCCATTCTTATTTACTTGTATATAACCATGTTTATACGCCAATTGCAGTTTGCTCACTAAAATATGCACAATGCAGAAGGTTTTATTATATGAAATAACTGCAGCATAAAAAAACTGAGATAAAGACAACTTTAAAGCATATGTTTGCATCGCTTAGGTGAGATTGATCTCAACACGAGTCTATGCACGAGAAACACTTTATTCGACAGTGGGACTTTTCCCTTGAGGCGTTTTGGTATCCAATAGGTCACGCGACAACATCTGTTTACAATTTTCGAAACATAGAAATGAAAAGATCTTGAAGTTGCAGCGATTTTAAAGGATCCATGCTGCGGCGTTTGTTTGAATTATATAAAGTTCTCAAAAAGCGAGAGCAAAATTAACCAGTTTCTTCGGTTACTAAGATTCTGGGAGAGATGATATAGAGCTGAGTATTGGCTGCATACACCATTACACAATTGAATCTAAAGATATCTTCAGGGAGAGAGATCCTTCTAACATGTCTGAATATTTGTATCATTGTATTATCATGTATTACATAAGTAAGTCATAGCAAGAGACAAATGCTGACAGCTTTTCCAGATGGTACCCCAAGTACTATCTTCAGGAAGGCTAAAATCTTGTTCTTACATTTAAAGCATTATAGTTAAATTTGCAATTCTATTTGACCGAAAAACCAAGCAGTTGTCCTTTCAACGTTTTATTAACCATGCAACGAAACTGATATAAGAGAACACTGAAAGACTAGTAAATGGGTTTTGATCAACAGAGCATGATATGGTATGTTTCTCGCCCGAGAGGTTTAGTGTAAAGATGACGTTTCGAGTATTAGACCTTCGTCAGAGTAGAC
Source organism: Umimayanthus chanpuru (assembly GCA_025448255.1). Taxonomy (NCBI): domain Eukaryota; kingdom Metazoa; phylum Cnidaria; class Anthozoa; order Zoantharia; family Parazoanthidae; genus Umimayanthus; species Umimayanthus chanpuru. The sequence continues at coordinate 1,307 of JAOEJI010319544.1, read as the reverse complement.
TGAAGGATTGTTGGGAAATCGGAGTTTAAATAGTGGGGTAATAATTTATGAAGATCGAAAAGTTGGGTCGTGCCACTGGTTGGATATTGTAGCACCTAATTGGTCAAAAATATGCTGAAACTATTCGAATGAAAACTGTTCATTGATTCCGTGGGGAGCTATGGTCCTGAGTTTGAATATAAGCCTTTGTTCTTTTTCTTTGTGAGTCTCATTGTATTTAGGCATAAAGGAAAACCAGTGACCTCTCACTTTGTAAAGCTAAACTTTTCATCTAGGATTTTTGCAGGGCCTTCCTGGTGACGCCGGCCTCCTGGATAAATATTTTATTTACTAGCAGTTACCACAGGCAAGTCGAGTGCTGCCGAGACCTTATGCCCTCGACAATAGCTTGGAACAAGCTTTAGTATCTCTTACAAAATTACTTTGAATTAATGAATAATTGTCTGCTGATGACTAAGAACCAACCAGTCTGTAAACATAGTACACTAATTGGACGGCAGACTCAATATTCAAGGATTTTGCCTGGTCAAAGGAATCCCAGACCTTGCAAAAAAAAAAAAAGAAAAAAAATTCAAGGATTTCCAGGTTTTAGAGGTGGCGTACGAATCACCGAACCCTGTATGTTATACCGAGTTTGTATGGCAATCATACCCACTCCAAACCCCTTACATAAAGCCTGGGCCCGGTTGCACGAAGAGTGGATAACTTTATCCAGCGGATAAAATTGGCGCGTTCTTAATTTTGATTGGACAACGAGCAAAGTTTATCCACTGGATAGGGATTTATCCGCGGACAGGGACCGCCGAGTAGGGGGGCCGGGGGGCACGTGCCCCCCAAATATTTTTAAAATTATAAAGAATTAGTAAGAAAAAGTGTTTTGTACCCCCCCAATATTGAGTCACTAATGGTGCCACCCCAATCTCAAAGTTGCTCCGCGGTCCCTGGCGGGATAAAGTTATTTATTCTTCCTACAACCGGGCCCAGGGCTTTAAATTTGTGGCGTTTATCTTAGCTGTTGTAGTTGTTGCATGCCCAGTTATTCACCCGGGTATTAATCTATAATTAGATATTAAAACGGGTTAATAAATAGTTTAGTATTCTTGAATCAATATTTAATAAATTACCGGTATTGTATTACAACAAAAACAAATAGAACTAAGTGTTATTTAAACACCGAAAGCTATAATGAAAAGAGTCATAATTAGCTGTTAATAAAGAACAGTTAAAGTTAGCCTCTAACTCTGTTAATACGCGTCGGATACCCGCAAACCTATATATCAATGGAAAGCTTATAAAATTCTCTAAAT
>JAOEJI010319433.1:0-11230 GCA_025448255.1 Umimayanthus chanpuru | reverse complement strand
GTGATCATTTCTAAATGTTAACAGATTTTTTCTGATACTACTTAACACCATTCCATGTTCTAGAGCTGCATTCTTTAGGGTGTTTATAAATGCTTCTCTATCCTTGCTTTTTTCATACCCAGACATTCCTGGTTCGTAATGACTTAACTTTGGAAGGGCATCAATAAATATGAAATGATTAAATTTTTTATATATTTGGTCCTTAAGCGGGGAAAAATCCCATCCGGCACCAAAGTATACCAGAGAGTAGCTCTTTGTCTTCTTAGTTTTCTTAGATGAATTTTCTGATCTCATAATATTACTATATATTTTTATTTTTTTAAATAGTTTTAATCTGCGTTTAAATATAGTCAGAAACGATCATATTTTTGGCTACAATAGCAAAATTGACGGTATATATTAGATTATTGCAAATCCTTGAAAGGAATCCAACTGTTGAAATCATCACTATATCCTTTCCACTTCACCAAAGCTTGCTTCTTCTTGTAGTCTCTCCTAATAACTTTGTCGATACGGAAAACATCCTGTTTGGCTTTTAATAGTTCAGGTTCGTAAAATGATCCTGTCACTTCTTCATCATTGAGATCTTTTAATTTATAAGTTATAGGATTAGTGTATTGTATCTTATCAACTGTAAAAACTTCTTCTGTCCAATTTGGAGTGTATCCTTTGTCGAAAGTCTTTCTTTTATACTTTGATATTCGAATCTTATCACCTATTTCAAATTTCGGTTCGGTTGATAATGGTTCCATATCACCATATAAATTGAAATATACTAAACTTTCATTCTTCTTTTTGCTTGCTTCTGTAGGAGTCATTTTAATGCTCGAATGCTTGGTGGTGTTATACTGCTTCAGAATCTTAGGTAGCATGTTCAAATACTGTGTATTACCTTGAATAGTGAATTGTTTCCACATTTTGGTTTTTATTGTTCTGTTCCATCTTTCAACCACTGAGGACTTCTCTTCATTCTCGGTGGAATATAATGTTATGCTATTCTTCTCTAATAAGTGCTTCAATTGTTTATTATAATACTCCTTCCCTTTGTCTGTCCATAGATATTCAGGTTTCCTTCCTTCCTTAAATATTGATTTGAATGCACTAGCAACTGTTTCACCTTTTTTATCCTTCAATGGGACAATCCAACCATATTTACTGAAGACATCAATAACCATAAGAAGATATCGATAACCTTTATTCCATTTGCTGAACTGTTGCATTTCAACTAGATCACTTGCCCATATTTCATCGATATGATTAACAATAACACGCCGCCGAGTGAAGTTACGTTTTATTGGTTTATGTAGTTCATCAGCTAGTTTTTCTTGCCAGTTTTTTTCACTCGACGGCTTTTTCCGTTTTTTGACATCACCCCCAATCCCAGCTTTTGTTTTGCATTAATCAAAAACCTCGCAGTCTGACCCCATTTTGGCATTTCACTATATGGTAGAGCATCAAGTGATTTAACCATTTTCTTATCACAATCACCTTTACTCTTCCCCATATCATAGCAAATATCATGGTGAGCAGCTATTTCATCTACTTTATTATAAGGAGGTACATGCCATTTCGTTACTTCACCTGTGCTCTTATCATACTCAAGCTGTTTTTCGAGAGGATTGTACGGTCCCATATATTTATATTTGCTTGGTGTCCAACCAGCTTTCGGTTTTGGTATTTTACCAATAAGCTTATGGATATCAAATCCTTGACCACTTAGTATCTGAGGGTTCTTCTTGTATAGTTCCCTCAGATAGTCAGCATCTGTATATCTATCTTCCTTAGAACGAAGAATAGAGTTCGATCCCAACCACCCACCTTTCTGTGAGACAAATTGAGTCTTCTTTACCCCACAGCTAGAACATATAGAAGTTAACATTCTGCGTCCGTTCTTTATTGTAGTATATTTCTCACTTCCAGGTATGTTATCAGTAAGTTGTTTTTCTTTCACACAATACGATTTCATATTAATTAGATTAGATTATATTTTTTACATACTAAGTTATACAACAGTATGAATTTTTGACGCAAGGTTATCCAACGTACTCGTAACTCCTTGATCAATCATCTTATTTGCCATTGATTTCACATATTTTGAAGCAGCTTGTTTTGCTATATTTGATTTTAAACCCCTCTTTACAGCTGTTTTACCCAGTTCCCAACCCATTCTACCAATAACTTCATCAAATCCAGCTCCTTTAGTTGATTTAACAAATCGGCTCTTTGATATTCCACAAGTAGCACAGGTGCTTTTCAACATTAGTCTACCGTTTTTAGCTTTTTCATATCTTTCAGAGTTTGGAATAGATTCTGTATGTTTTCTTTCTTTTACACAATAAGTCTTCATATATACTCTTATATTATACTAAAATAATTTATTAAATAACGATGATTGACGCTATGATCAATCGGGTCAAACCGTGGATTATGGATCGTATCTAAAAATGATGTCCCTTTTTGTCTCTCATTTAAGAAATATAGACACCAGTAACCACATAAAACTGAGTCTCTCTCTTGGATCTCATCATGGCTATATATTATCTGCTCGTCGCTAGTTGATAAGTATTTATAAATTTCTTCTGCCATTTGTAAACCGAATGAATCAAAATACTCACATCGCTCATCGATATTTCGGTAACAAACCCAATGAGTTCCTGGACCTATTTGCGAATCAAGATTAATAATACCACATTCTTTTTTTCTTATGTTTTTTGGGAGATTATCTCTTGAGAATACTCCTCTGAAATGCTTGATATCCAATTGTTTTACCCAATTTAAAAGATCAATATTGCTTAATGGTTTTTCAATGAATTTTACAGAATGGCTCCAAGGATCGGAATATTGTTGAATGGACTGTTCTTCCCAAGAAGCAAACCCTCGCCTCTTTTCTTTTTTATTCTTTTGGTATTCTTTTTTTTTATACCCATACCAACAGGAACGCCGAATTGATCATAAAATGGAGGGGTTTGAAATGGATAAGCTCTAATACCTTTACCTTGTCCGCCAGGAGCCATACCTCTTGGGGACATACCAACATTGGGTGGGATATACACGTTATGAACGTTAGACATTGATGCGTGAGGGTCAACTTGAAGACCTTTCCCTGTTAAAGCATTAAGCAGAAGGGGAACCCCAATACTAGCCAGGAGAGTACCAAGGAATCCTCCATGTTGTTTCTTCGTTAGTTTGAATACAGGAATACCAGACCCAGTTTGTAGCGCTGACACTATCTGCTTTTTCTGTGCTTCGGTAAGATAGTCCTTATATCTGATCAATTTATCGACCTTGTCCTGTGGTACACTGAAGAGACCAGAACCACTTACTAGTTTGCTTGCTCCAGCTGAAGCAAGACCTCCGAGAGCACTCAAACCGAGGGTTTTACCAATTACCGGAAGGGCTGATCTAACCAGTGGCATCAAGGCTGAAAACAGACTACCTCCATCCTGCTTTCTCATTTGTACAGCACTAATTCTAAGATCTGTTCCGGTTCCATTTCTTTTACTCTTCTCAATCCGTTTAATTTGAGTTTGTGTAAGCATAAGGGGATCATACCCTGTTAGTTGTGAATTTTTCAGTCTTATTGTAAATGGTGCTTTCTTCTGATATGATTTCAGCATTTTTTCTTTCTGACCTTTTGTTAGGCTTACATTATATTTAAAATATGCCATTTATATTATTAGATTATACTAAAATTAAACATTTAATATGATCTATTAATTAATTTATTTTTTTTAAAATTTTTTATATTTAACTCCTCAGCATAAGTTTTCCACTCGACTGGACTATTTCAATGTCCTGCTCGTAGAGTACAAGAGCATACACACTATATGGAGCATTTGTACCACCTGATAGCTTGTACTTTAGGGTTAGTTTCGTTGTTCCATCCTTAATATCTTCCTTTTGTGTTGTTAGATCAAAATATACCAGTGGAAATATTGAATCAAAGTTAGAGCGTGTTATGAGTGTTCCACCTTTGAAATCATTATTTCCATGCACGTACTTCATAACGCCTCTGTATACTCGTGAAACGTCTGTAGAAGGGGTGTATTCAACCTCTGGATACTGGATTCCATTACCAACCTCTAGATAACAGCTAGCTAGTTTTTGATTATTTGCGACATTGAAAGTATCATACAGAAATGGATTTTGTTCTTGATTATCGATCCTCACGTCATTCAAAAACCATACAAAGATATGACGGGGTTTCGAAATTCCTGAAGTAATTCTAAATGTTCCTGTCTGCTGTTGTGAAGATGGGGATTTCTCAACCATCTCCCTCAAGTATGTCCATTTATGAGGTTTCAAATAATTACTCATGTATAGCTCCTGTCCCCGGCTATTAAATTGGATCCTTGGTACCCACAGCTGAAATTTTTCTATAACAACACGACAGTTATCTGCTGCCTGCCAAACTAGATTTGCATCACTCTCAATAGTAACTTGAAGTTCAACTTTTGAATTCGGTAGAAATTCATCCTCGAGAGCTTCAAAAAAACTGTATCTATTAAGGGGGACTTCATAAGTCACTGTGGCTGAAGTTCCAAGGATCGCTTTACGAGCAGCAAACCCTTTATTGTATAAAGCTTGCGTCGGCCTCTCTTCAGCACTCCTACTAGTGTCCAGATAGTAAAATGTATTCGTACCTGTAGATGATGCATATGATGTATCGTACTCAAGGAGATTCTTTACGTTTGTTGTTTGATTGGCACTCGTGTTGTCATAAACCTGTATACCATTATTTTTAACAGTTATATTTCGTATCAGAGAATGAGAACCGTTCACCATCCCATTATGATCATTACCAGCAATATTGCTTCCATCTGCTAGCTTCACTAGCTTGAAGTTTACAAGAAAACGAGCATTATACCAATCAAAAGGTGACACTTCTCCACTATTATCAGCTACAAACCTGTAGTTTGTTTTATTCTGATGTGCATTGTTTGCTACATTAGTGACAAGGGGGGTCTCAAGTTCAAACACTACATCTTCATATCTTTCAACAAGTTCTGGATTTCTAAAATTAACCATATATAATTGTTTAGATAATTTTAACCTCTTTTTATCCCAGAACCAGCAAGAAGTCGTTCAAGAGCTAAATTTCTATCATAGTTGTCTAATTTTATTGGTTTAACAACCTCTGATTTAACAACAACAGGACTATTATTATTTTTTTGTAATAATTTAATAATTTGGTCGCCTGCCTTTTTACCAGCATATTCACCAGTTGAACTAATAGCCTTTTCAGTTGCCTTTTTGGCTACTTTTTTGGCGACATCTGTTACAGTCTTTTTCCCAAATACTTTACGTCCAATGTTCGTAATAGAGCTGAAAATACCACTACCCTCCTTTATAGAACCATCGTATACATGCATATTCACATATTTACCTAATCGAGGGTTATATCGTTTCTTGTATTCACATTGTCTGTTCATATTAATATGTTATACTAATTTGGTGTAGATCGGAGGATTAGATTCATATGCCAATCGATCCCGTTCAGATTAACAGGTCTTTTTAGTGAATCTAGAATATAGAAACGAATATTGCTAATAATGAATGTTGATACTGGGTTAAATTGAGCTCTTATTGGCTCGATTGTGAATGGGTTGGACCGTTTTAAATTATCAGTTGCTATTACAAATAGTGTATTCGTTGAGACACCACTAAGGATAGAATCACTCACGATATCACTGTTGATGAATAGTGTATCGATACTGTTTGTTATATTAGGAAGACGAGTCCCATATTCTGTAGACGAAACGACTTTCTTATCAAAACCAATGAGATCCCCAAAATTACCCCCCCTCAAGTCTAGTTGGTAGTTATTTGAAACTTCGATGACTACCTTGTAAGTTGACAGAATGAATAAAATATTAATATCAAAAGTCCCGTCTGGTTTTTTATGACCATTGTTTGTCATAACTTGATGAAGATAATCATTTAGATCACTGTAACTATACATCCCATTTGGAAATGTCACAGTATTCCAATTGATACCATTGTCATGTGAGTATTTAATCGTCTGGTTATGATACTCCGGCGCTACATTTTGCCACGAAAAAGTCATACTGATACGATCAACCGCGATCTCATGACGCATATCTGGATCGAGGTGCAGATGTGGAGTGAATTTTATCGTGAAATCATCTGGTTTAGATATTCCGTACTTCTGTCTGTCAATACTACTTATGTGAATCGATCTTTCTGTGTAGTTCATATATCAGTATGTTACATAATATATTTTTCTAGTAATGTAGACAACTCATTATCCGATAGTTCACCCAGGTCTCTTAACTTGTGTGTTATACTAGTGAACTCGTTTTGTAACTCTCTACTATTATTACCAGCCGATATTTCACCACCAACGAGCTCAAGCCTTGAGTATAGATCATCGGGATTATTAAAATAGACTACCCCGCTGCCGAGTTTTGAGTATTTCTTGCTGGTTTTATGAATAGGGATTTCTGATAATTGATTCAGTTCGTTGAATACTCTCTGTGAGAGATTACTATAACGTTTTTTACCATTAAAGCGCTTTGTAAAGAGATCTAATGTATCGAAATCAACTACCTTATCGTATACTTTCTGACCGTCTTTGTAAGCTACTAACTTCAGTTGGTTGACTAGTTTTGGTACATCAATCTTCAGGTTACCGTATTGCCCAGTTGATGATATTTTATAAGCGTTTCGTTTTGGTTGGTTATATTTGATACCCTCTCCTGTTTTCGTTTTATATTTATAAGAAGTAAGTAAATCTTGAATACTCTCTCTATATTTTTTTAAAGTTTTTAATTCTATGTTATACGACTTTTTATCTTCTTCTGACACCTTTTTTTGCCCCTTTTTACTTCCAATTTTTTGAGCGATTTCTGCTGCCTTCTTCTTTTCCTCTAGTAGTTTTTGTACGGAAACCTGAGTCAAATCGTTTGGTTTTACTAATTTATGATTTTGGAGTATTATTCTATCATCTCGATTGAACATTTTATCAATACTTAATAGTGTCGGTCCCTTCTTATCTTCTCTCTCTTCTTCCTCTTTTACACCTTCAATAGCTTTAGGCAGTATTGTATCAAATGTTATGGCTCTTTCATTCGATTCTATAATATTATCAAGTCCTTGTGTTATAGCTAGTTGGTTATTTTGTAATTGTTTAATCAACTGATCCTGTTTTTCATCAATAGTCTCTTTGACCAAATCTTGTCTATCCAACAGTGGTTTATACGTTTCACTGACACCCTCATATTGATCTTGTTTTGCATACCTTTCGTCCTTAATAACTTTTCTTATACGCGAAACGCTATTACCAGCTTTTACTTTCTGGTTAGTATACCTTTTTATTCTTTCGATATCCATTTATACTAATAGGTTACATAAAACTTATCTTAACTTATCTCAACTTATCTCAACTTATCTTAACTTATCTTAACTTATTATAATAGTCTAACATACCTGTATAATGAATATACCGAATTATGATACTCCAGACGATAATGTATCAAGTTATAAACAAATACATGATTTCATGCCTAAAGAGAACTTTCGAATGTTAATATCGGCTCCTTCAGGAGCTGGAAAAACAAATACTTTGATGCATATGTTGTTAAAACCTCTTATTTATTTTGATAAGTTGTACCTCTATGCAAAAAATCTAGAACAAGGAAAGTACCAGGATCTAATTAAAAGGTTTGATAATATTAGCAAGGAAGTAGGTTACGACGTCTTAGAGTATAGCAATGATGACATTGTTCCTGTCTCTGAACTAGATAATGATCTTCAGAAAGTTATTATATTCGACGACTTTGTCTGTGAAAAGAACCAAACTCCTTTAATAGACTACTTTATCAGAGGTCGACATAAGAATTGTTCTGTGATTTATCTCAGTCAATCATTTTATAAAACACCAAAGGATATACGGCTTAATTGCTCACATTTCTGTGTGTACGAGTTTCCCAGTAATAACGAAAGAGGTTTAGTTACTCGTGAGCTTGGTGTTACTAAAGAGCAATATAAAAAAGCAACAGAGAAACCATATTCGTTTCTATACGTAGATAAACCAAAGAAGACCATGAGATGGAATTTTACAGGTAGAGTTTAATGTAACATAAAAATATATATAAAATGGGAGTATTTAATAATAGAGGTGAGAATAACACCACAGAACAGGGAATAAAGGGTGATAAAGGAGATCCCGGTATTGGTTTCGTGCTAGATTCTAATGGTAACTTCAATATGGAAAATAAGAAAATTACAAATTTACATGAACCGAGTGAAGACAGTGATGCTGTTAATAAAAAGTTTCTTGATAAAATCCCTGGAGTAAGCCTTACTCGATCAATAAAGGCTGCAGGAGGTTTGAGTATGGAGGGTACCCGTATCGAAGGATTACATGCGCCTGTAAGTAATACGGATGCTACAACTAAAACATATGTTGATAGCAAGGATCAGGAAGTTAAAACATATGTTGATGGTAAAGACACAGCTATGAAAACTTACGTCGATCAAGGAGATATGTATCGATCAATATCTACAAAAAATGAGTTTAATTTTGTTTCAGGTGATTTTACTTCTGACAGCAATTTTAGTTTTTTTAATATTGGTTTGTATAAAGATTTTACCTCACGGTACCATTATGCTAAATCCCACGTTGTGTGTAGTTTATCAGGGAGTCCAGCCAATCTCGGTGTGACACTTAGATCTCTAAAAAGAGGTACCTATGGTCTTCGCATTGAGGGTATTATCAACCCCTTAGACAATAATTCTCTGTTTGATATGGAAATAAATGCAACAAATACCAGTGTAATCAAAACTAAAAATCGTTACAAAGATAAAATTGATCCTCACGCTATTGTCCTGGATGTTGAAATTGAATTGCAGTCAGATGTTAGTTCCCTGGTGTTTAACCTCACATTAAGACATCAAATTGGAAAGGAAATAGCTCTTTTTTTGTTTGGAAGAAGAGGAGCTGGACACGTCGATCCGTTGATCCTTGATAATATCAATTACGATAATCGTGTTACGATTCCAAGATATCGAAGCCTTGAAAATGGTGATCGACGTTATGAAATCGTTGTTAAAACTAACTTTGATCATGGAGAGTTGCCAATTGAAAACATCGTTTCATTCAACAAAGAATATAGTTTCAAGGACAACTACGTGGGAGATGGTAGTAAATTTATTATTTTCTGTTTCCCATGTTTAGTTTCTATCACAAGTCTTTCCTTTCACCAACAAACAACAAAAAACGTCGGTAATTGGAATGTGGAAGTAATGAATGAATCAACAGGAATATATAATAGAATAACATCTTTTCCTCAAGCGTTCAATACAACCCATGTACCGGTTATTTTAGATCCCAATTACGGGCGGAGATACAAATTCATTCACGTATCTGGGAACATTGATAAAACTGCTATGATCCAACCTGTGAGATTTCAACTTCAAAAAAAAACCATCGATATTTAGTCTAAGCAAATAATATAATATGAGCAATCTAAATACACATATCGATTTTATTCACAACAACTTTATAACAAAAGAATATTTAAAAAATAAATTGAGTTTCTTCCGTATATGGCATTATGATGGAATCAGAAGTACCTTTATTTATCCAATAGATCTAGCTGATAACGGTCATACCACAGTCGCTATGTTTGTCACACCGAATTCGACAAGTAAACTCATTCTTGTTGGAATGGATACGGATAACGATGGAATCCTTGATTCAACATCTGGTGTCGAATTCCAGATGCAATATACACTCGTTGACGGTTCAATTCATACCCATACAATTCTTCAGATGGATTTATCATTGCCAAAATACCAAAGGTTATCAATAAACGATGCTAACGGTTTGAAACATCACTGGGGTATTTTTCACACATTCAATCTTAATACATTAGCAAATTATCAAGATATAAGACTGATTAATGTCGGTATCCGGCAATACAAAGGGACTATTCACGGAAATGAATGCGCTGTCGTAGTAGCCTTCGAGCAAGAACCAGTTTAATATAACACATTAATATAATGAAGAAAAAAAATGTTTTTAACTGGAATCATGTGAGTAAAGATCTTACTGAAGACGAGCTAAATGAGCTAAGGTCCTATTATGCTTCATACCATCGAAAGTGTTGGGCTTACAAGAAAGCCTACAAACATTATAAAAAAATTAAAATTATTGGTGATAGTCTTTCAGTGATTTTTGCTAGTGGAGGTATTGTAGCATCAATAGCTAGTGGTGGTGTCAGCCTCGTAGCGATCAGTACAACAGCACTATTAATTCAAGGATATTTAAAACATAAAAATCTCGACTTAAAAATACAGAATTGTTTATACGCTTTTCAGAGTTATCAGCATCTTCTTAATGCTATAAGAGACACCATGAGAAGTGGAGATTTTAAACCATCTTGTCTACATACTACCATGAATCAAATTGATAATTATGTCACAGACAATTCACCGGTTGTCGATAAATTTCTAATGAAGTATGACAAACATTTTACAACATCCTAAACTATAACTTCTTTTTATTTGATTTTTTCTTTATAAATACATTTTTATCGGTTGTAATATATTTCCAATTATTATTTTCACATACTTTCTTCCATAGGGTTTCATATCGTTGAAGAGTTTTATTTCCTATAGGACGTATACATTTATTCATATTGGTTTTATATTTTGGGTTATTACTTTCATAGAACTTTAATTGGAATATCTTATAAAACAGATAATCTATGATTGGGTATCTCTTCATTGGTTGAATTTCATTGATCGCACTTTCTAGTTGATTAAAGCACTCAAGAATCTCTACACGTTCAGCATATCCCAGTTCAAATTTAAATAATATATTATTCAAATGGTACTTCCGATGGTATATCGATTTCCTTCTTATCCTGTACTTATTTTCTTGAAAATCTACATACTCACGAGCCGTATCATAACCATGAACTGAACCACAGTTTTGACAAACATTCATGCCACAGTCATTAATAATCTCGACATTTTCACAGCAATGGTTTTCATTTTTTGATTCACAATCACGTAACTTCAAATCACAAAAAGGACAAGAAATTTCTCCACTATCTATTAGTTCATTGTGAATATTTTTATCGCAATATTCCATTTTATATTATTAGTAGAGATTTATTTCTTTTAAGGATGACACCACATCCCATACCATGCTTTTTATTCCCCAAGTGTAGTCATCTGACGAAACCATCTGATGAAATCA
>JAOEJI010319100.1:0-11231 GCA_025448255.1 Umimayanthus chanpuru | reverse complement strand
AGTTACTATTCCGATAAGAAAGAATTCTAAAGGCGACAGATAAACCTAATTTTGAGTCTAGCTACGGCCCTGGTATGCATACTGTTACTGTTGTTGCTGCTACTGGTACTGCTGCTGTTATTGTTATTTTTGTTGTTATTGTTGTTGTCGTATGCTGTTCCTTCGTTTCGAGAAGTCCAATGGGCCCTGATATTATTAAGGGCTGAAGCCAAAACCGGCGTGCAGGGATCTTGTGTTCAACTCACATTCACTTGTAATTTATTGCTCTTTTGAGGTCCCAAAGTGTTCAGTGGAATCCTTACTGACGGGCTGACTAGAGTGATGATGGATGGAGCAGGTAAGCAATAATTAAATGTGGAATACAGATTTGATGTAAAAACAGGCAATTGTCTGAGAGCTGATATTTCTCCTAACAAAATAACATATTATAAGAACTTAAATTATGAGTGTAAGTGGTGGATAAAAGGTTCACAACAACTAAAGAGTTTGAGGATAACCTTGTGGTGACCTGCTAGTAGATACCCAAAGTGAGCGAGAAACATTTTCCTTTTTTCTCATTTTTTTTTCTCATTTTTCTCTCTCGCCGTGAGAGACCTTTGCTAGCAGGGAACGGTGACCTTTGAAAGATTGGGAAATTGTCTGTAGATTTTTCTATTATTATTTTTTTACCTTTCTGATTTATATTGCATTCATTTCACACAATTACAAACACAAACACAGGTTTAATTAAAAGTACCAGATGCAAAAGTCGGGGTACGTACGGCGCACAAGCAGACGGTAAACTGAAAACGTTAATATGTACACGTTCGAAGTGTAAAGATTTTCTGCGAAAGCAAACCATTTCTGTTAAAGTCGTAAAAAACCCAAATTCCAGTTCTATCGGTATACACCAACAACAAAAGCAACGTTCTAAGTGTGTTACTTTACGGGTCAATGTGTTGGAAAATGACGAAAGAAATCTGCAAGAAACTAGACACATTCCAAACGAAGTGTGTACGGCCCATCAGGAGAATTTTCTGGCCAGAGAAAATCATAAACGAAGATCTACTCGAGATCTGTAACATGGAATCAATTTTTGCGTGTGTTAATTAAGAGGAGAAGGTCAAGATGGCTGGTCATGTTCTGAGAATGCCGAACAACAGCCTGGCAAGAGTGGCACTAAGGTGGACTCGACAGGGGAAGCGTAAGAGGGGCAGGTCATAAATAACATAGCGGAGATCTATGGAGGCGGAACTGAATGATGTGGGATTGACATGGAGACAGCAACTAAACAGGCAAAAGATCGGCGGAAATGGAAATCCTTGGTGGAGGCCCCATGTGCCACCTAGGCACCAGAGGACAAGAGAGATAGTATATACCCGCCATGTCTGGTTCAGGGCAAAATTCTGACAAGAATGTTTAAAATTTCAATGCATGGTATGAATTGACCTTTTGGGTGGGAATATTTGATTGAATTTGGGGTGGGTAATTTGTAAAAATACTCCGGCATAAAATAAGGGAAATGCCAACAACATTGACCAATTAAAAAACATGTTTCGGGACACAAGTTAGCAAAATTTTCAAAATATTATAACATGTTTAGTAACTTCTGTTACAATAACTGTAACAAATTTTGATCGCTACCACAACTTGTTCGTCAAAATACGTTTTGTTCCTTCACAACACAGGCTTTGGCGCAAGTGCTGAAGGTTACTACGTCACTAGTGCCCAGGAATCCATTGCTCGAGGAATGAAATCCCGCCCAGACGATATTTCTCAAAGCAGCAAGCTGACGTACTTTATTGGGAAGTACTTACAAGAAGAATATCACGGCGTATTTTACAGCAAGTCTCAGAACCTCGCGCGGGAATTGAGGAAGGCTTATGACGATGCTTTGAAGGAGTATGACGTACTGATAATGCCGACTATGCAAAAAAAGGCGCAAAAACTTCCTCTTGAGAATCAAACTCTGCAAGGTACGTGACGTAGAATAAAGAAACTTAAAATATGACTATTTTTTTAAATTCTGGACCGTCAAATATGCAGCTAATCCTCTCATACGGGTCCCAAAGTATTGGACAGTGAACGAAGGAAGATTTAGTTTTGAAATTGTTGTGTGTCGTTTGGTGAATAAGGCGCAGGACCGGCTCAGTTGTAAAAAAATATCATCAGATTTTTTTGATATTTTTTTCGGATATTTAGAACATTTGGAGATATTTAGGGTATTTTTGATTTCTGCCTTTTTACCAGCTACTGTTAAAGGTTAACTCAGATATTTATAAATTTTTGTGGAGATATTTAAAGAATTTTTGGGGTACTTACAAGTCGTTTTCCAGAAATTTTACAATACGTAGTTAGGCCAATTTTGGGGATATATTTATCGAAGGCTAGCACAGGCTATGTTTGCACGCACGGGACCATCCCATAGCGATTCCGGTCCGAGACCGGGCGAAATCGTAAAAGTTATTCATAGTTGGTCCGAAATTGGATGAACGCCGGCAGTTCAATCATAGATAGATAGATATCAGACGTCTTAAAGTTTCCCAAGTTATTCATTACTATAATGCAAGTTGTGCTTCCAGTGTAATCGTACAAATTATGGGAAAAAGGTTTCGTGAAAAACCTCATAAATTGAAACAATTATTTTAAGAAAACGAACTCTGCTATTTAGCCGACGCAAATTAGTAATTACGCAACCTTTTCTGTTGAAAACGATTGCCTGAAAGTTATTGCTGTTAAATTATAGAGTACATAATCAACGCATTTGAACTTGTGGTCAATACGTGTCCGTTTGATGTGAGTGGCCATCCCGCACTGACAATTAACGCTGGGTTCTCGGATGGTCTCCCTGTGGGAATGATGATAGTTGGCAGAAGATTTGACGAAGCCACGGTGCTGAATGTGGCCTATGCATGGGAGAAA
The DNA here is from genome assembly GCA_025448255.1 of Umimayanthus chanpuru. Classification (NCBI taxonomy): domain Eukaryota; kingdom Metazoa; phylum Cnidaria; class Anthozoa; order Zoantharia; family Parazoanthidae; genus Umimayanthus; species Umimayanthus chanpuru. Next base: position 8,330 of record JAOEJI010319100.1, on the reverse strand, counting down.
ATACGAGATGGGAAGAAGTGATTGTTCAGTGCACGTCAAAGCGGAAGAATACAGAGAACATTAGCAACCATTTTATTTTAAGCGAGTGGTGTAACTAGCCCATAGGCCTGCAGGCCCGGGCCTGCGATTTTTTTTTACAAAATGTCGTTTATTACTCCCAGAGTGCAAGAAAACTGATTTCAGATGTCCTATATTTTTTCTCCTGGGCCTGTAAATTTTTTGAAGAATGGCTACACCACTGCCTTCGGCAATTGATGTTCATTCGTATTGAGTATCGTGGTTAAACACAGCTTCCAAATCTAGCAATTGTGAGAGGGGAATAACACAGAAGTTTGGTGCTTAAATTGAGAGGAAACAAGTAGGCGAAGCAGAGTTCCCAGGTGTGTCGGGGGTGGGGTGGGGGGCATGCTCGCGCTCTCTGGAGTTCTCTTTTATAAATGGCATTTCGTGCGTTACGAATAGCCTCGTCCCCAGTCATCATCCATCGATTCGCACCGTTGGCCTGGTCGCTAAGCTTCTTCATTCAAAATGCCAGTAAGTGCCCAGACCGCCGCGCCGCATAGATCGAGCCGAAGCGTTAGACTGTGGACGAGGCTACGTTACGAATTGATAAACGATATATATGGGAATATTTGGGTGCTGCTCAATGGAACTGGAAGTACTTGCTTGACTGTACCCTAACTCTAATTGAAAATAAGATCAATTAATATCGTTTAGCTTTGTGGAGTATTGCTAATGAAGTTCTGTTTAAAACAAAGACCAACTTCTAGTCTTTCAAATGTCGTAGGACACATGACACATTTCATCGAATTTTCGGGCAGGTGGTGAAGGGGTTACATCTGTATTCAGGTTATCATTTTGGTCAAGTTCAATAGTGAAACTGTGAGATAACCTCAAAGCAAGCCCACTTGCCTTATTTCTAGTAGTTTCTTCATGAGTCAAAATAGCATACAGAATTTCCAACACAATATCCTGTCATTACCATGAAAAAATGTAAAATACAACAAAGAAAGCAACTTGTTTGTTATGGCAAGGACTTTGTTCTAAATCTAAACCTTGATCTATAAAGGGACTGGCCCATCATGTGTGAAGGTGTGCTGGAGTATTGTGCAAGGTAACTAATGATTAGTGGTGTTCGCATAGTAATAACGTTTTGTTTTTAAGGTGGAGATAAAGAGATAGATACATGTAGTCCCAAAGAGGAATCGCTCATTTTGTAGAAAATATAAATCTAAAGGTCAAAGATAAGTATACATATAATACAGCTAAAAAAAAATTAAAATTTTAATGTTGACCTACAAGTATATTTAAATTACTTGATAATTATGGTTGCCTGGCTAGTTTAGCTTTTATGGTTATTCCAGGTGACCAGCACCTATCTCTTTTTTCAAATAATAATTAATTCAGTTATGTTAATCTGTTAAACCTTAAGGTGAAAAATAAAGTGTTGTTGTTGTTGTCGTAATTGATTACATGGATATTTGTGTAAACATGAAATAGTAAACAAATAATGGCGAGATTATAATCTACTGTTTACAAGTCTGCTCGTGGTAGGGATAAAAGTGTTGCTGTGGCGATTCGTGCATGTAGGTGGAAGGTTGAAGACGCGACTAACGCCTAAGATTATACTTGATTCGACTAAGTACTCCTTTTTATGGCCGATAGAAACTTCCCTGCAATTGTTAACTCAATCACAAAGTCTGGCAGCGCAAACTGATCGCTATGGTTGTCGCTATAAAACTGTTCTTATAGGTGATCTTACAGTATCCAAGTCGTGAACTGAAAACACGCGCATTTTGAAGAGTGCAGCAAGCTACGCACGAACAAAGTTTTTAATCGACTAGGTTGCTTTTTGTTCGTAATAAGAACCGCAAATATTACTGTAGTAAAACTAGTTAAAGGCGTTTCACTATACAAACTCTATCCCCTTGTTCGTTGGGGAAAAGGCTGTTGTCTACTCGGTTTTTGGCCTGCCCCGCACATTACATAAGTACTTATCGACAATGTTGATTGGCCGCTTAAGCTCTGGGTACGCGAGTGAACAAGATGGCGGACAGTTTGTGTTGTAGCAGTGTGCTTATAACAGGAACCAGTCCTTGCTTATAGTTTTTGAAGCAGTTAGTATGGCTACCAGATCCCCCAGTGCACATATTTGCTACCTGTAGATCTCCACAATCTTCATCAGCTCACGATATACAAGCTTTGGCTTCAAGAAACTCTAATTTGCACGTGTTCCAACTTTATGTGAACGTAGGTCCCAGGCCCGGCGGAAGCAGTTCAGAGTTGGTCCGGCTAAAATAGGATCGAGCGCCGAAGGCGCGAGTACACTAGGGGTGTCAGGGGGAATGCTCCCCGGAAAAATTTTGAAATTTAGCTTCTCTAAAATCCACATTTGGCGCATGATTCTCAGAGAGAATTAACGAGAAAATTAACCAAAACTTACGGTGAAAATTGCATGTATTTAGCAGCAAATTGGCATTTATTTCAGTACAATAATGGACGTATTCAAATAATTGGTTTTTAAACGTAAGTTGCAATTGTTTTGCTTTCTGTTGCAGACGAGATATTAATAAATTCCAGATTAAGTGGCGCTATCCCAAGTGCGTAGGTTGAATACCGCTGTCGCAATTTGTCGCTATTTTCCTGTTAGAAGAGGTCGCCTTTTTATTGTATACACTTTTGATTCTAAGAAGTTCACAATTTTGTTTTGAATTTTAAAAAAATGCGACCAAGTTCAAAAGTTAGTCCGGCCATGGCCGGACCAACCGGACCGGCTCCGCCGGGCCTGGGTCCACAGATACGAGAAGTTGAGTCTATAGTCGGAGTGCTTATAAGAGAATATGGTTTGAATTTGCTTATAAACAATATAGGAATTTTAAACGAAGGTAGAGTAGAGGAAGTAACCGATGAAGACATTGTTATTTGGTGGGTAGTAACACATTTCAATGAGACAAAATAAACGTATAAAACTCGCTAAAACTCTTGAAAACTACCGATCTCATGTACAACAACGAACGAGTCTGCTCACGTCAGCACACAGGCCAGAACAGAATTTCTCTTGCCCGTTTCTTGCATGCTTCAGTTCCAAAATGTGATTGGTGGATTGCTGCGAGCATTTCTGGCTTCAAGGATTGAGGTACAATTACTTTTTCTCCTTTGAACAGAATGTTGTCATAGATAGAAATCAGTTCCTTAAAATCCCAATATGGACGAAGATCATCTGGTATTTGGCTGTAATGCTCTGGCTAACCATTCAAAACAACTGATTTCATGTTCTTAAGAACTGCATTATTTGCTGTTTCCAGTTGTAGCTCCTTGAGTTTCTCTTCTAACATGGGAAGAACAGCTGCTATTTCAAGGTCATCAAGCTCATTTCCTGCTTCTGGAAGGTAAGCTCTGCTCAATGTGTCTTGTATTCCACGTCGAGATCGTAGCGCATGGGTTTCATGAGCATTTTCTGCCAATCGCAGCGGACTTTGATGCAAGGGTTTCTGGAAAATGGTCTCAAGAGGCTTGTGATCTGTCTTCACGTTTACTTGACGACCATAGATATAATCATGAAATTTCTCACAGCCAAACACAATGGCCAGTAATTCTTTCTTGATCTGAGCATACCGGGTTTGAGTGGGTGTGAGGGCTCTTGATGCATAGGCAACAGACTGATTGTTTTGAAGTAAAACTGCTCCAAGGCAGGTGCCACTGCTATCCACAGACAGAGTGACTGGTTTAGTCACATCATAGTACCTCAGTACTGGCTCTTCTACCAAGGATTGCTTGAGCTGGTTGAAGGCAGCTTGGTGTTCTGGTTCCCAGGACCACTCTGTATCATTCCTTGTCAGCTGACGTAGGGGGCCGTTATTGTAGAGAGATCTCGAATAATCTTAGCTACATATTGTACCATCCCGAGGATCCGTTGTAGGTCTTTTCTTGTCACATGGCTCTGGCATTTCTTTGATGGCACGAATCTTCTTTGGATCAGGCTTTACCCCATTAGATGTCAGCTGGTGACCAATGTAACTTGCGGTCGATGCTCTGATATCACACTTTTCTTTCTTTAGCTTAAAGTGTATATATCACTTGTGGGGTTTTTTCATATTTAGATCTACTCAGCGTTCTGATATACATAGCAAAAAAATTTTTTGATTTGGATTTTTCTTCGTGGCGCAATTAGCGTTCAAACAGGCGAAATTTTACTTCCGGATTCAAACTGACCCCGCAAAAGAAAGAATGGGTCCAAGTTGGATAATGTGACGTAGAAACCAGAATTCGTACTTTGAGTCTTCAATTGCTGGAAAAATATCTTGTTTTGTGTTTCCTGACTTTTCGTATTATAACAACAGATGTAAAGAATGTCAGATCTTCCTTCGGCGATTGAAGACTCGAAGTATGACTTCTGTAATGACGTCACAGCCCAACTTGGACCCATTCTTCCTTTTGCGTGGTCATTTTGAATCCGGAAGTAAAATTTCGGCTGTTTGAACGCTAATTGCGCCACGAAGAAAAATCCAAATCAAACAATTTTTTTGCTATGTATATCAGAACGTTAAGTAGATTCTAAATATGAAAAAAAGCCACAAGTGATATATACACTTTAAGGTTTGCTTGGCGAGCTCTCTCAAGCATGCCGAGTACTCTCTGATCATGTTCCTGGTCATTCTAACCCCAAACCAGGATGTCGTCAACAATCACTGCAACACCGTCAAGTTCCTCGAACACTTGATTTATAGCTTTCTGGAAAACTTCAGGGGCTGATGAAATCCCAAAAGGAAGTCGATTGAATTTGCAGCGACCGAATGGTGTGTTGAAGGTTGCCAGTTCACTAGACTGTTCATCTAGTTGTAACTACCAGAATCCTGAACTGGCATCAAACTTACTGAAAACCTTTGCTTGTGGCAATCTTAAGAGCACTTCTTCAATTGTGGGCATGGGAGAGTGATCGCGCTTAATGGCGCTATTCAAATGTCGCGGGTCAATACAGATCTTCAATTTCCCAGGTTTCATCACTGTTACCATTGAGGAAACCCAGTCTGTTGGTTTGCTAACAGGTGTAATAACTCAAGCTCCAAGTTGCTGCATTCGGTCTAATTCTTTAAGTTTGGAACGCAATGCTGAATGGTACACGGCGAGGAGCTTCGACGACCAGATTTACTGTTGGGTCAATCTGAATGTGGTGCATGCCAGGGAGTTTGCCTAACCCAGTGACTGGATTTACTGTTGGGTCAATCTGGATGTGGTGCATCCCAGGAAGTTTTCCTAACCCAGTGAACAAGTCCCGATAGGTGTTCAAAATATCAGCCTGAGTCAGAAGGGAATTTACTTTCATGATGAGATTTAGTTTCAGGCATGTTTGCACGCCTACAATTGGCATTACAGCTTTGTCGACAGCATAGAAATGAATCTTCTGAGGAATATTTCTATAAGTGCACTCAAGCAAGACTTCTCCACATGTGTCAATCTTGTCTTCCGAATAAGATAACAGTTTAATACCACTGGGACACATCATTGGACTGTAGACCTTCAGGCTGCTAAAAAGTTGTAACGGGATAACATTGCACTTTTCCCCTGTATCAATCTTGAAATATATAAACTTCTTCCCACTAGTCAAATATAGTTTTGTATTCCATTCTTCTTTTTCTCTTCCACAAATGTTATATATCTCATGTATTGAGAGCTCATCAGATTCAACTTTGGGTTCTTGAACATCCAGAGTTCCGACAAAAATATCAGAGTCTGGCTCGGTCATAAACACTGCTTTGCGCTTTTGGCGACAAACAATTTCAAAATGGGATAGTTTGTGGCAAAAAATACATTTCTTACCTTGACTTTGTAATGAGTCCGACCACAGTTTCCACACGGCGATTGAGAGCCAATATCTTGTTTCTTAGGTTGTTTTATGCCTTGTAGTTTGCGCGCGAATGTTTGTTTGGGTTGACGTCCAAATCCGGCATAGCATTTTGAAGATGATTTGTCAACCACGTCGACCTCAAATTTTTGTGAATCGTTAGCTCCAAGCGACTTCAACTAAGTTTTAGACACTTCACTAGCACAGCAAATATCTATGGCTTTCTTCAGTGAAAGTTCGGGCTCTCGCAACATTCGTCCACCGGGTCGTCCACGAACTTGATCGAATTTAATGCCACACACAATTCTGTCACGAATGAGTTCGTAGGTCAGAACGCCAAACTCGCAGGTTTTTGCCTTCAGTCGAAGATCAGTGACGTATAGATCAATGCTTTCATTTACTCCTTGAGCTCTGTTGTTGAAAACGTGCCTTTCATAGGTGATGTTTTTCGTGGGAACAGTATTTTTCAAATTTTTTCATTACGACTGTGTGGTCGTCGGCACTTTCATTTTCTCCCACATACTGGAATGCATTGTAGATTTCCAGCGCCTCGGCTCCTGCTGGGTTTAACAAAATACAGGTTTTCTCCTTGGACGACTTCTCCAAGTTTGCAGCGACTAAATAGATGGTGAATTGCTATTTAAATCGGCGCCAGTTGTCCGAAACATTTCCTTATAAGCTCAATCCTTGAGGTTTGTTAAATACTTCAGCCATTACTTATCACAAGTTGCTGGCAGAGGCCACGTCAAAAATCCATCAGTTGTAAATTGAAAAGCACCACAGCTGCCACCACGTTATTTGGTGGGTATTAACACATTTCAATGAGACAAAATAAACGTATAAAACTCTCTAAAACTATTGAAAACTACCGATCTCATGTACAACAACGAACGAGTCTGCTCACGTCAGCTTATGGTGTGAGTGCACACGTGACAACTGCATACATGGCAAGTCTATATATGACAAGTCCTTACAGACATGATTGAGCACTTCAGAACCAACGTTGTTGCGCCAATTATGATCGCTCAAACCTTCCTACCGCTACTTCGTACAGCTGTGAAAATGCAATGTCAGTTCTATTCCGAAGTCAGCCATGATAGTCAACCTCTCGTCTAGGGCAGGGTCAGCCCTGTTTTCAGTAAACCGGTATTCAATATTCCCGTCGGAAAACCCAATATTCATATTCCCTTGCTACTCCGACCTCGATATTCATATTCCTGGTCCTAAAAAGGTGAATATTCATATTCCAATATTCCACTTCCCTCCCCGAAGAAGTTGCCGTTCCAGCAATTCAAACATGCACGATTAGAGTGCGCAAAAAATGTTGTGACAAGTTTCACCATAGCCGCGCCGTGTCACATACCAAGGTTGGTTTGAGAATTTCGTGGACGGACGGACGGACGGACGGCCAGGTGATGTAATCTTTTCTGACAACCGAGAGGGCCATGGAAACTAATAGTATGAATGATCGGCGCGAACACATGTCATTCTTGGCTGTTTTGCAGGAATTCTACTTTCTCAAAGTCCTTCGCCTATTTCTCAATATCCGGTCTAGTACTCTCCTGAATTTTTGAGCTCGACTTGTGGCAAGTCAAGGATTTCACAATTGTTTTGGCTCAATTTGCAAGTTAGTTTGCTTGACATTTTGGCTATTATTAATCACACTCAATCCACGGCGCGGTTTAAATAACAAGACTGCAAAATCCTCGCAATGGCCCACTGCCAAGCTCGGAGGAACGACAGAAGACATGTAAAACATAGCATGCATTGAGAAGGGAGACGTCCTTGTTTATAGCTGGCTACAGTTTCTAACACAAAAATTTTCAAAACTTTATATAATTACAGCGTAAGTTTGTCAAGTTTGTTTTCAAATTTGTTTTCAAATTTATTCATAAATCTCATAGCCATTATTTGTTATTTTCATGCTCTTACTTACTACTCAGTCTCATTATTTTTTAATTTCAGTTGTTTTATAATTTTAATAGTAAACTATAGTGGATACATGTAATCAATAGACATGTTGTCACGATCATGTGTTATCAAAAACTGAGTGAGTGCAATGTTAGCTCAGTTCATAAGATGTCAGACTGCTAGCTAGAAGTTCCCGGTTTGATTCCCGGCTTGGCCATGGTGTTGAATATTTAGGTGATCTTCTTCGCCACACCGTCCTTGGACAGGGACGTAAAGCGGTTGGTCCCCCAGGTGGATGAAGAGCCACTCTGTGGAAATGCCGCCTGGGTAATGCCATTATTATTATTGTTATTATTATTATTATTATTATTATTATTGTTATTATGTGTCATAATCAGTAAAGATCATCTGGATCAAAGGCAAAGATTAACATATTTGTAATATTCGGGTGAACTATTACTGAGTTTGCACTTCTTTTGTAATTTGTTTGACTTCGCGTTATCAAAAACTGATTGGTCGATAAAAATGAAAAATAAATATATGAGAATTGGTTGACTGAATGTTACATGTACTGTTG
>JAOEJI010318989.1:0-11238 GCA_025448255.1 Umimayanthus chanpuru | reverse complement strand
GAGTCCCTCGATGACTCGAATGGTTTTTGACTCGATGACTCTCGAGTCAGGTTACGTTACCTCCAGACGGTACTGTACATACCAATACAAACTCCTAGAGAAAATTGATGAGGACTGTTAGGTTAATATAGTTTTTAGAAAATAAATTTGGCCTGATTTTCATTTTAAGTTCTGAGATTTGAATGAACTTGCAAATTCTTTGCTTTTGGGAAGAACTCGCCATGATGGCAGAGTGTCAGCCCGCTCATCGCAATGGATACAAAAGCCAGTGGAGTTATGGGCACTTGTTATAGTCAAAAAGGTGATGGCAAATGGTTCAAGATTATAGCCTTATTTCAACTCAATATCCTCATCTAGCTGTAAAACCTCTTTCCATAAGTTCTATTATAAACAGATTTTCTGTCTTATTAATTCAAGGAACTTTTATAACCCACCATTATAACCAAGCATAAGGACCCTTGATCAACCACTCCTGATAAATGAGAAGGTTCTATTTCATTTTAAAACAAATTATCAACTAGCTTGTGTTCCTGCCCAGAACATGAACAAAAGTTATTCACAACAGGATCAAATAACTATAATCATACTGATTCGTAATCACAAAACTCCAAAAGCTTTCCAGGAGATTTCCAGGGTAGTTAGCTTGTTTTTCCAGTACTTGCCACCCCCCTATTTTTTTTTCATGATGAAAACAATAAGACTCAAGTAAACTCATACTAGCAAGCAACGGTTTGTTAAGCAACCACACCCAACCACAATACCAGGACTTTTTCCATGCCGCCCAAAGATCACCACGTTTCTCAATCTTTTCAAGAAAAACAGGACAAAAATCCCACAAAAAAACTCTTTGACGAAGGGCTAACGCTCAAAATGTCAGCTAAACACCAAACCTCACAGGTGAAAAACATACCATATCAACCCAGGTTTACTGATTAAACCCATATTCAGCTTACTCTCCAACGCAGAAAAATACTGTTTTTTTCAAAACTAGTCTTCCTTGTAATTAAGTCTACGGTAGAAACAGATGCAAATCAGAAGCTTCAGCAATCTGTAAGTTGATTTTTATAGTACAAAATAAACTATTGTCTACAATATTCCAGCAGTAGTTTTTCCAGGAGTTTCCAGGGATCTGGCCGAAAATTCCAGGAGTAGTACCTAAAACAGCACATCAGTTCTATTGCCTGTTAAGAACTGCAGATTGGTATCTGAACAATGCTTGATTATAGATATTTTACACATTATGTCAATAAACCTTTGAAAATGCACAAGGGTCTATACTTACTCTTCCTGTCTCCTTCAGCAAACTGAACTTCTAGTTCTCGTCCAAGCAGGATTGTCCTGTCCAGGTAGTAGAGGGCATCTTCAGCATCTCGGATATCTTCAAACCTGCCAATTGTTAAGGCCCTTTTTCCCTTCCTTGCCTGACTAAGAACTGTTAGAGCTGTAAATGAACTTGTTGAAAACTTGCTTGCTTTGGAAGCTTGCTGGTTAGAATATCTGCCAGGGAAGGCTTGAGAAAAAACCCAGAGCTTGACTTGGCACTTTTGATCTTTGTCACTTGCAGAGAAATTCTTTTATTCTTGTCTTCAACAAGTGACTTGCAAACTGAAAACTTACACATGTAAAGCATTCAATGCAAGGCACAAATCAACTCTTAAAAGGAAAATCAAAGTTCATAGATCTATAGAATGCATTTTCAGGTGCTATTAAGAGAACTGTGATTTGAAGATACTAGAGTAAAAGACAACAACAACAAAAGTAACAGCAAAGTTGATGTCAATATGGTTGAATTGGTTGCTGCACAAAAGAAAATTGCTTAACAAAACTACTTACACAAATTGGTTCAAAAGTGGGATTTTTCACGGTCTTTTTCTTTTTCTTCTTTTCACCATAACTTTACTTTTACTTGGAACTTGAAAATTCTTGGATCTTTTCTTTTCTTTGAAGATTTCTCTGAAACTTTGATCTTTAGACTTTGCTTGCGAAGCCGAAGACCAACAACCTTTGTCTTTGGTCTTTACTTTACTTGATAATAACCAGTTTCTTGGCTTGAGCGAGGCTTTGTTTTGGATCTTGAGAATGATGTTTTCTCTTTTACATGCTTTTACTTTAGACTTTGTTCCACTGTGTTGGTCGGTTACTTATACCTACCCACAACACAACCAAATCCGTTAATAATATTACCCAGCAAAAACAAAGGTAGCTTCCACTAATAAACAAGTCCACTGACTTTAATTTCAAAGTGGAAGTGACCTTTTCTTAGAATAAACAAAAGAACAAACAACTTGCATTACACCCACTGGGTTATAAAAGTGATCGGGAGGTGAGAATGAAGTAGCAATTTAGTATCCTGAAAAACACAGATCACTCCTTTGGTTGGTTGTTGTGGCACTTGTCGGAAGTCTGGAAAATACCCTTAAAAACAACTCTAGGAAATTACAATACACCAAAAATCCTGAAGCATCACCCCAAAAACTAAAGGAATCAAATGTCATCTTTGTAGACCAAACTTTCCTTGGCTTAGTAAAAGATACATACTATTTTAGGAGTGTTTCTACCACCAAAAACAATGTTTTTTTATTACACTACACTACACTTAAGAATCTTGGAGCATCACCTTAAAATGTAACTTTTGTCATCTATGTCAATAACCAAACTTTCCTTAGTTCAAGAACAGATGCATACTGTTTTAGAAATGATGCTACCACTAAAAATATCAATTTCTTTTAAAACCCCTAAAAGTCCTTGATTGCTACTTTCAAACAGTCAAATATGCCAAGCATGCTAATCATCAAACTGTGGGTAACTTACACCCCACTATCTCCCCCCCCTGAATAGTTAACCATTGGCTGAATTTTTTTCCCCAAAATCCCCAAGGCAAAGACAAAATAACTTCTTCACAATACCAGCCAGAATCTCAGAACACCCCAACACCCACCCCCCAAAAACCCACAGAAGCACCAAAATGCATATACCAAAAAAGATCATTCTCTCCTCCCCTCACTTCTAAACCTGAGTACCCCTCCTGGGGTATTATAAAGATGGAAAGGATATTGTACATAAGCAAAACCTCGTGGCTCTCTGCTGTAATAATCCAGTGGAATATACACATCTGTGATTCTGCCATATTTGCCAAACATTCGTCTTAGGTCTTCAGGTCTTGAGAAGAACAGAAAAATACAGTATTTGCAAATCATGCACAGCTACACTATCTACTTTGTATAAGACTTTGGCTGGCAAAATTGTGGTAATAATTATTATTCGGAATGTGAAGAGAGAGGAAATGTTAATGTGGTTTTGGATATAAAGAATAACAATAGGCCTTTTCACACAAAAATTGAAAGCACTTTTGGATGTGATGATTGTTTAACAAAAATCTCTTCACACTCGCAATTTTACTTGTCAATCAAATTTCCATCCAGATTTTTACGGTTTTCCGTACCTAATTTCTTAAATCATCAAAAGTTGACACGCTTTACTTGCCTATCTGATCTGGGGGTGTGAAAGTAGAATCATAAGACTGGTTCGATCAGTCTTTGAAGTAGGCTGTGGCTTTTTTGATGATGCCTACTTTAAAGTTTCATACTTAAGGCCTGCTTTAACTCCATTCACACACAAAGTAGGGTGAAAGTACGATGTGGGTCTACTTGTGATTTTAGTGTGAAAAGGCCTAATGTATTTCAACTTGTAAAAACAAGGAAACTGATCTTCAATTGTTTGTCATGATCAGTATTGAAAAACTCCCCCTTCCCCTGAAAAAAGTAATCTGAAATACAAAACTATAAAGTTAATTTACATTGATTATTTTGACTTTGTTCTTAATTGTTCTAACAAATAATCACTGGGAAAACAAACAAGGTTTTATTACAAGGGCATGACAAATGCTAAAATTCTTTGCTCCGATATCAAAAATACATATGCATTCCCTTCCTTGTGCTAGAGATTCTGTATGTTTCACTTAATTATATCAAGTAATTGCAATTGCTGGCTAAGAAACACTGATCTGTGATGTTATCACTTATGGTTCATACAAATACGATTTTCAGGTTTCTTTGACTTGGGTTTTTGTTTTGAGATTTCTGTGACAAAACTAATTGCAAAATCAAACCTAATTTTGCAAAGAATATTTATATACTTACTGTAGGGAATTTTCAAAAATACAAATGCCTAGGTATTGAAGTTTTGATTTGACTGGTTCATTAACACACAGTCGTTTTCATTGTCAACCAGACCAATGAAGGAACACGAAAGTGCTCTGGATTGCTAAATAATGGGTTCTTTGTTACATATTGGTTTTGGAAAAATAGTTTTAAGGCCAATGAAAGTTGATATCACGTTTCTCATCAACCACTTTCGGAAAGTTGGTGAGGGTTTTTTTAATTTTTCATTATTTCTTATATACTAAAAAAGTAGTGATGAGTGTGCATGTGATGCAAAAGTGCTGACTCCAATCACAGGCAGACCAATCTAATAGTGCGAGTTTCTAAAAATTTTAGGCCACAAGACATGAAATTTACATGCTCAGTGATTCCATATATTTACTGTAATTTGCAATGGCCGACTATCGGTAAAATTTGAGTGATCGTTGGAAATGTCTCACAAATTCTACTGTTTCTATCTTATGACCCCCAAAAATATGGCTGATAACAGCGACAAAATTACCAGCTGTTATCGGTAATCTGACCTTGGTGTTTTTGTTATATTTGAATTTGACAGCTGTTGACCAAAGGTTGTTTGAATTTTGAGACCTAGTTGAGTAGGGACCCTGGGCCAGCAGATATGGCGACGGCCAATTCAATGCGAACTTGAAAATTCAAGCGCTGAGCTATTCAGGCAGTAAGAGAAGTGCGATTTCAATAATTTTTGGTATATTTCTTGCAAAACAATTGTCCTTCAACATGCCGGAGGCTGGATGGTGAGCGACTGTTGGAAGTTGCAGAAATTTGAAGAAGTTCTGGAAGCTCTCTGTGCTGGCCAGCATTCAAAGCTGCATACCTTGTGTTTCTTCTTATTTCTTGGGGGGGCGACATCAATGGTCGTGGAGCAATCCCTCCCAAAACCCCACTAAATCACGAGAAACAGCACAAATGCCATTAGGTAAGTGGACTTTATTTATCTGGCCATATTTTGCCGCATTTTGGGGGGCATAAGATAGAAACTGTAAAATTTATGAGACATTTCCAGCGATCACTCAGATTGTACTAACAGTTGGCCATTGCAAATCAACGTAAATAAATATATAGAATCACTGAGTGTAAATTTCATGACATCATGCGGCCTAAAATTTTTTCAAAACTTACACTGTTAGAATGGTCTGCCCAAGATCCAATGCGGGTGCTGACGAGAAACATGAATTCGATTTTCATTGGCAAAAAATGAATAATGAAATAGTTGTGCATCATTTTCAAAAACCCAAATACCTTAATCTTTGTGGCCTAATATAAAGACGAGCTATGCTGTATGCACAAACTGGTCTTGGATTTTCAGAGTAATCCAGAGTTTCCATTACATTTACAATCTATTTCAGTAACTATTATCTCGAGAACCTTGATAACAATTTATTAAGCTACATTTTAGTTCAAGCCGTCGGAAAATTACGAAAAATATAAAATTGCTGGCAAGATTTATTACAGAGTTACCTCGTGTGCGGAAAGCATGTGCTTTGATACCCTTAGCATTTTGATTTTCTGCAGAATGGCTAACCAAAAGGAGTTTCTAGTAACAAGCAAACACCCAATACAAACCTGGTATCTCGGTGAAGATTTCTTACATAAAGAGAGCTGTTCGGCGGCCTCGCATATCGCGACATAGTTGCCAAAATTCGGTGAAGAAACGTCCCAAAACGAAACCAAAATGGTGGACGGAAAAGACGCGAATTTAACCATGCTTTAACCATATTTGGAATGGTTGAAGCCACGGACACCCAAACCAGCGGTTTTATCTGCATCTATATATGGTAAAACAAGCCAAATATGGTTTGGTACGCGGCTGTTCCTGGGAACGAAGTTGAGCAGATCTTTGACCAAACATTTCAGTGGCGCGAAATTTGTGTTGTATGAAAGTTATTTAGTCACATTTTGTGTAAATTTTCGCTAGCTTTTCTTAATCCTCCCGTATATTTCGAGTTTTAGTATATAATTTTCTGCTGCAATCGAAACTGACGATGGATGTTTACACTCAATCGCGATTCATAGCACGCAGCAAGCCTTACTCCAGAAGGACTTCGCCATCGAGACGCGATTCTCGAAGGTAAGATAAAGAATAGATCATTCAGTAGATTTTTGCGATTTCCACGAAAGTTTGTTATTCGTTATACAGCATCCTTTAGGTTGTAAGTTAATGATGTTGATGAGTTACGGTATGTTAAGTAACCTATATGTCTTCAATTGCAAAATCATTTGAGTAATAAGTTTTCCCGCCAGAACCGATCCATGAATGGAAAGTTATGGAACACACTAGTTCCCGCTCGGACTTTTTTATTTTCTGCTTCATTGAGTGGGTTTATGCGATCTTAAGAAAAGTAATTACACTTTTAAAATCTTAGCGAATTCCAAAAACTTAAGTCTAAGTCCACCAGATGCAGATGATCTTTCGGTTACGACCACGCGAAGGCTTAAACTGGAGAATCAGGTACATCTTGTTTTTCTTCATGTTCCTATGTTCGGAGCGTTGCATCTCGTCGAGGCTTGCATGTATGCGCACTGAACATCTGAGAACATGTAAATCTTGCTGCAGTTGGGCCGAGGATAAATATCTTTTTAAAAATTTAGGCTTAGGCTGTGTTCACACTTGGTGCCCAAGCATGGTGCCCAAGCATGATTATCGCTGAGTCCTAGTGTGAACATACCTTTTTTTCAAGTACCCTCGCCAGAAATCTGGCACCATGCCTGTGCCCAAGTAAAAGGTCTTGACCTTGTACTCGGGCACTTAAGTGATGGTGAGATCTTGGGAATCCTGTATCTGAACACAACACCATTTGGTGCCGGTTCCCAGGTACTAGTTAGCTAGTTCTCGAGTACCAAATGTAAACATAGCCTTTGTCCCTTAGATGAATTGCATAAGTCTGGATCCTCAAAGTCACATTTTTTTTTACCAGGGACAACTCATTTAGAAAAAGCAACTCAAGGAAAGACATCCCTGAGAACCACTGTATGTCTTTGTTTCCTATTGGAGAGAACAACGCTGATAGGAAACCAAAACAGAATGGAAGTGAATATATAAATAAGACTCCGAATAACAATCGTCTGACATCAATCAAAGAACGAAGGCAAAGAACATGGCAGCGAGATAACAGAGATGATATGGGAGCTGTGCAGCTGTCAACTGAGGAATTCCCACCCCTTGGGGAAAATGTGTTCCAGTCAAAGTAAGATTATCAAATTTGAACAATGGTCATAGGGCCCAAACTCAGGGTGCTAATTGAGGACTTTGTCTGGCATACAAATTTTCATTGTAGCTTTGGGGGAAAATGTTTCCATATAAATCCTTACTTGAAATTTGTAGGCTGCTTAGTTATTGACCTACAAATCTGTAATTTTGTCCAACTTTTCATCATTTGTAGGCCTTTACTTCACACCCTGCCAAACTTTGCTATTTCGTCAAATTTATTGCCAGTTAGAAACTAGATGGATTATTTTTTGTTTCACAAGTTTTTGCTCCTAAATTTTAGCCACACGGCAAGCTCAGGTCCTGGGTCACATTTGGAAAATTGAATCATTGATTCTTTACGTGTCTGTGACAGTTCCCCTCCCTTTTCTGCCAACATTTATATCATCATGTCACCAGACTACCCATTATGGAAATGTTTGGGACAGGTTCCATTTAAAATACCCAGGTGATTGGCTGTTGACTTTGCACTAAGATGGCCTGACTGAATTGATCATCAAATGTTCCATTCCAGAAAACCTTGTGTGCAAATAAAAACTCTCGAAATGACTGCAATTAATTTATTAGTTCTTCAAATATGTGATGCCACCTGGGATAGGTCTGATTCCCTTAGATCAGTAAGAATCTTTGACTCAGGCAAGGTCCTGTGATAGTGACAGTTAAAAACCAGTTCTAATAACCATTAACCCCTTTCAGCTACACACCTGAAGGAAGCAAAGACTGGGGAAGTATTGTTGAGGAAGAAGAGCAGAGAAAGCGTTTCAGACATCATGAGCCTCCCAGGTAACTCAGTGCTTGACAGGGTGGATTAGTTCAGAATTAATCATTTCAGCGCCAGCCAGTTTATCAGTATGTGAATTCTCATATTATCTACACAAAATGAGTTTATATTATTTTGGTAATAAAAAAAGCGAATGATCATACACAGCAATTTAAGAAGAAAAACAAAATTCTTCCAATTTGTATACAAGGAAACTATAGAGACAGTTCAGCAATACATCGTATGACATGTCTGCATCTGTGAGGGTTAAATAGAAGTTCTATATGTACAGTTTTAATAAATTTGCAAGGGTTCCCTGGGGTCTGTCTTGTGCTGTTAAAATAACTGATAAAAGTGATGCTTTTTATGTTTGTGGTCTTGATTTATTGAAAACATAAATTATGCACAGGTCTGGTTGTCATCATGTCTTGAAGTGGGGGGTGCAACTGAAAAAGCAGGCAGCGCTAAAACCTTCAATGCATTTCACACTCTCCATGAAGCACTTTTTCAGACACCTTTTTTGCCCAGTGTTTATAGTACAGTCAGTGGTGAAATTTGCCAAGTTCTGTCTTATTTTGACAAGCCTGGATGAGAAAGCAAATTACTAAACTGTTGACATTTGTGAAGAAAGCATTAAGGCTTTTAGATTATCTGAAGGAAATAGTTCCCAGAGTCATTGTTTTCTTATGTTTTATTGCATGCTGAAGTATTGTTTTCAACTGTCAGCATTGGATTTCAAATGTAATGTTTTTATAGTCACTTTAAATGCATGCATGCCAGATGATGAAAGCGAAGTGCAGGTGATTGGAGGGTACAGCCTCGGCAATTTCAAACTCATACCTTTCATTCATACTACTGCACACACAAAACTTCACACAATGCCAAACATTCATTCATGATGTAATCATACCATTTCCTTGAGTCTGCTGTTCTCATGGCCAGTTGCTCCACCTTATGCTGTCCATCGGAAATGCAGACAAATATTAACACTGTAGTGCAAAGACTGGGTCAGTTCTAGGTTGGCTGCTCCACTGTTAAATGAATAATCTACTACAGAAATAGTGCTAGTGGTTGTATATACTCCATATGATCAGTAAGCTTTCTGATGGCATGCTTCAAAGACTTGATAGTTTTTGATAACAGGGTTGCTGGAAATCCTGAAAAACAAATTCTTTCAAGTGCCTTGGAATTTTATAATAAATGACATAATGTTATTTTTCATCTCCATTTTCCTTGGAAACCCTTGGATAGTGTATACTTAGGTACTATGGGCAGATTTTTGATAATTGACAATATTTACATTCTGCTTCATTATCATAGCTATAGAACAAGTTCAATTTAACTTTAAAAAAATGAGTCTGTTCTTCGATAGATCATAGCAGAATAAGAAAACCTAGGACTTTAAACTATATTTTTAATTGTGGTTTTATTTTACTGCTCATTTAAAATTAATAGAGCAGTTACATGGATTGAAAAGAATTTGTAACTGAGTAAGTTAATAATTTATTTTTTACAACCTGATTGAACATAATGCTGCAGATATAAGCGTCGGCTTGTCCTTGCCGAATCTCAACGAGACAACTCGGTAGGACACACCGAGAGGAAGTCTACTGAGAGACCCATGATGAAAGACGAACACAAGCTCCAACAACGGCAAAAACAGTTAGACTTTGGAAAGAACACTGTGGCATATGGACGATACTGTAAAGCAGTACCAAGGTAGTTTGTAATAAAGATTTGCTGTTGCATCCACTGCTGGCTATGTTTAACTGGGTGTACTTAACCAATGCTTAGGAAGGGGATGCCACTGACGCTATCAAACCCTGACCCTGGGCCTATTCATGACAAAAAAAAAGAGTTTCAGTATCCTGTTTATGACCCAACAATTGTTGGCAGTAAAAAACCTTAACCAGTACGACTTGCAATGACAGGAAGAAACATCATCTGCCATCTACAGCCCTTGGGTTTGTCTTGTTACATTTAGTTGTAAATTTATTTATTTATTTATAAAGCTTTAACCATATTATGGTATGGTACACACAACAGAGCACGGTTCCAAATTAAGTGTGCCCATACAAAAAAAATATCACAAACCTAAATACAGTACATTGGCTTACATTAAATAGCAAAAATAACTTATCAAAGCTTAAAATATAAATTGAGGATATACAACAAGAGACATTTATACTGTAGCAGCAAGATGGTGGATTAGTTTAACAAGATCATTACTAGTGCAGGCAGAGCATTTGGGACAGATGGTCCTCCAAGTATCATATGTATCTGGACAAAAGGAGTTAAGTAATGTTTATACAGGGCAGTCTTAAAATTTGATACTGAACTGGAAGAATGAGTACAAGGCGGGAGATTGTTCCAAAGCTTAGGTATGCGATTAAAATAAGAATCTGAAATAATTTGGTTCTACAAAATGGAACACATATCTTGCTTACAACTGTGGATCGGGTTAATTGGTTTTGGTTTAACAAAATCAATGATTGGAAAATTGTAGTTACCACTGTAGCTACAAATGCTCTACAAAAAACATTTCCATGCAAAATAATGTTCATTAATTTTGTCTTTTTTTGCAATATTTTCTGTAACAGATCACAGCGCAGTAAGGAAGGCCCATGGACCCCCGACAAGTACCAGATATGCAGTACAAGATCATGGGTTGGTCAGATCAAACTATGGAGGCGAGCCCTGCATGTGTACGATCCCCCTCAGGAACATTGTCAGGAGATATTTTCAACCTCCTCACAAAGGTGAGCTAGTGAGTTATATCTGTTCATAAATTAATAGTGTCCTTGTTTCTCCTCCCTCAGGTAATAAAAATAATATTATCAATAGTATTAATAACTGTTATAATAACTTACAATAATAATAAAAACAAAGACAATCAAACTTAAGGCAACTTCCTCCTCCAAAGCTCACTGAATATTTCATTTAGTTCTTACATGTATGTGCCTTGTTAAATCCTCTATTATCCTCCAGCCTCTATTAAACTTCTTGAAGTGGGTGTGTATTGGAGGGTGGGGTGACAGTGGCAGAGCCCAGGGGGGGGGGGGAACTCCCAAATAAATATGATGGGGATGATC
>JAOEJI010318879.1:0-11244 GCA_025448255.1 Umimayanthus chanpuru | reverse complement strand
CAAGTTTTTACAAACAGTCTCGTTGTTGAATTTTTGTTTTAAGTATCTAACCTGAACTTCAGATACGAAGAAAGAATGCATTCTTTGCTAATTGTTTCCATTTAAGTCTTAGCGACGAGAACTTCTAAACATTTGTCAAACGACTGCCCAACTTCTTGAAAGTCCGTGTCTGAGAGAAAAATGTGTAGGATATATTATTTGTGGAATCTCGGGCCCAACGTTTATTTTTGTGTATATGTTTGAGAATGCCAATTGTTACGATTAGGGTAATCTCGCTAGAGATCGTTAGAGTTTCACAGTTGGGTAGACAACAGGTCTGGCATACCACCTCAAGCGACATTGTTTTCGTTCTAATACGAGAATATAGTTAGTTACACCTACGCATTGCTTAAATGTTACTAATTAATGTAATTCGAACTTCAGCAAGACTTTTCCGGCTTAAGACAACTGCAAAGCAACAAACGCGTCAATACATTTCTTTTCTTTATGAATATATGTTTGATTTGAAACTTTCTAAACGGAATTTACTTGCATTTCAAATTTCATACTCCTTCTTTCTATTATATATTTTAAAGTATTGGAAACAATTTAAATCTGACTGGGAGTTTGAATGAATGATTGAAATCCTTTATTTATCCACGGTAAAAACTTTCATAACAATTGGTATGGTTTTCGGAGAAACCGTGTCCGCTCTGCCTCGGTCAATTGCTAACTGAACATTTTGACCAAGACAGGGCGGAAATAGATATGAAAATAAAACCCACATGTGGAATCAATCATACAACATTAATATGAAATCCTTAACATTACTTGCACTGATTCTGAAGCTGCGCAAGTTTTGCTACCTTTTAATGTCACCAGGAATTGAAATCCATAATGCTGCACCACTATACCTAAAGCTTTAAACATTTTCCCCATATGAAACCGTTGGTAAATATAATATTATTTGGTAAACAATTAACACTGAAACATTCGCAAGTTATGAGATTACTTCCTATCGAAAGGATGAAACCAGTCCCACCATGGAATTATCAATTAAACTGTTTGGTTGGTTCAAGAACAGAGAGACGAAGTTAAGAGAAGCACAACTGGAAATGTGTTTGGTGAGATATTCAACTGTCGCGGAACAACAGCAGTCCACGCAGCCATGGCACCTGATTGCAGCACTTAGAAATTTCCAATGTTTTGTGTCTCTAGAAGTTGTCCATCGAAAGTCTACTCGAAGAATTGAAAACTACTGTCAAGGGTTGAAATCAATACAAGCTCGACCTTTTTGGAATATTGAAAGGTTGTGATAGGAAATTTGCACCAGCCGACGCCCCTTGACAAAGTAGCGCGTCTAGGCACTTGTGATGTCTGTAAACTGAGAAGGCAATAACAGAACTTTGCAATTAGTAATAGTGACACCTTGTCGTTTTCGGACTGACTCCAAATCGTATGTTTCGAAGCTGCTAATCTGGCTAACAAGTGCTAATTGGTACGTATTTGTGTCCAAAAAACTTTTGTCCAAAACTAGTCTGCTAGGACGATCTACTTCTACGGTACCAAGTGGACCACTTGAGGGGGGAGTAGCGTGTAGTCGCTGATATCTCGATTTCAATTTATAAAAAAAAATCATAGCAACTCAGTACCATAGTTGACAAAGATTCACAAATATTTTGAGATATTTTTGCGATAATTTGGAAAAGTGATGGGAGATGGGGGAGGGGGGTTGTTAATTTTGAAGGAATTATGAGTTTTTGTAGATTTTAGGTAAGTTGAAATTAATTTTGGAGTTAATTTTTAATGGCCGAATGCCAGCTTGTATGCTATCCGAGGAGTGGCACTTGCTCGCTTAGGAACAGGGTTTGTTGCGTTTAAACAACTTTTTTCCCTTTTGAATCTCATCTCCAATATTTATTCCCTTAATCACGACAAAAGTATGACTTCTTGCTCCCCCTTAAGGAAGCACCAAACTCTCGACATCGATTTGAGTTCATTCGAGGAAGTCTAGATAACTTCCAAGTGGCAAAAATTAACGATAGATGGCGCAAATTCTCAGAATCACTAGGCATCCTCAGAGTTGGCATGGAGTTCATGTTGTTAATAATGCAGATAAAAATGTCATGCATTTTAAGTCTAACAAGAAAGTTATTTTCAAAACCAAGTATCCCAAGGTTTTTGAGGGGTTAGGCAAACTCAAGAGTTTTCAGTTAAAGTTACATATAGATTCATATATTAAACCAGTAGCACAACCTTTGCGTAAGATACCGCTTAGTCGCAGGCAAAAGGTCCACGAGAATCTAGTGCAGCTCGATGGACTTGATATGATCGGGAAGTTCGAGACTCCAACAAGCTGGATAAACCCGCTCGTTGCAATTGAGAAACCTGGTGGTGACATCCGCATATGTCTAGACATGCGCCAGGACAAACCAGCCATCCTGAGAGAAAAAGGATTCGGTGCCACCGTTGAGAAAACCCCGCAAGAAATGTCGAGTACCAAGCTGTTTAGCAAACTTGACCTCAACATGGCCTTCCACCAGATTGAATTGGCACCCGAGTCGAGTGATATCACAACCTTTGCTGCGCGAGACGTCCTCTACCGATATAAGCGTCTCCTCTTGGGGATAAACAAGGCTACTGAGAAGTTTCAAAACCTAATTTGGCAAGTCCTCAATAACTGTCCCGGCACACAAAACATACATGATAACATTCTGGTAGTGGTGAGAGATGCGGAGGAACATGACCAGAACCTTGAAACTGCTCTCCGAAAGCTGGAGGAAAGCGGTTTGACACTCAACTATGACAAGTGTATAATGGGGGCAAGCAACATGACCTACATGGGGGACAACTGTTAGCCCACGGACTGCAATAAATTTTTGATTTTTACGAAATCTTGCCTATCAAAATTAGAAAAGTTTAGAGACGTTTTTGACTTTAAAAAACGACAAATAAATTATGCAAATTAAAAAGAAAACTTTATTTTTAATACAAATAACAGTATTTTAAAGAATTTGAGTTGTACATAGCGTGTTTCGCCAAATCCCTTGTATTCAAGAGTATTAGTATTACTAAATGCGTTTTAGTTTTGTTTCCAACGTTTTAAAACGCACTTCGACTAGAAAAAATGTTAACTTTGACACAGTGCAAAGTACTTGGCCGCCATTTTGGATTTGAAAAAAGGTGTTGCGCAATACCTATGACGTCACAAATCACGTGCAAAGTTAATAAATGAAGAGAAAATATCAATTTCTTGACTTTGAGACAAAGAATTAGCAATAATTTTGAAGAAATTGTTAATTAAAAGAAAAATATCAAAAAGTCAAAATTTGACTAAACAAGGCGTCCAAATACTGGTTGCCATGGCAACAAGTTATACCCTTGACAAAGAATTTTTACGGAATCTTGTTCTTCAATAAATTTTAGTAAAAGTGGCAAAGTTTCGTAGGTATTGCTTAAATAACAAGGACGTTCTCGAAGGTTGAAATCCGTGCGGGCACTTTCCGCCCCCCCACCCCCCCCCCCTTCCCTAGGCCGGATAGGCTTAAAGGCACGTGACTCACTAGTGGTGGCACGCTTCAACACGTGACTCATGAAGAACTCCATCACATACAGACAAGCTACAATATGGAATGTAATGATCAGATTCAAAAAAGACCTATCACACACTTCACATTGGAACATGGGTAAAAAAAAAATTTATTTTACTAGACGATTTTAGAAATTTCAAATTCAATGTAACTTCCGTCTCAACAAGAAAACTTTGGTGTAACGACTTTTTATGCAATTAATGTAATTGTTTTTAAAATTAATTTAAATTATTTTAGTAAGATGTCAGTTTATTTATTAGAAGAATTCAAGGTTATAGGTTTTTTACACTTTTAGATTTAGATGTTATTTTACACGACCGTGTATAAATAATTGATTCGCATCGTATCGTATCGCATTTCAAAATCAAAGCACAGTTGTTCTCATTATGTATCTCACTATCACACCAAATCCCACAGGCGCAAAACATACCACATTAACCTTTGTTGATCAAAATCATATTTTCTTGCCAACGCAGAAAAAAAAACATTTTTTTTCAAACCTAGTCTTCCAGTTTTCATCTCACTATTACTAAGTTGAAACTAATGTGCTCAGACCACAAGTATAATAAATAGTACTTTTTTAAAAGAATGAGTAGAACCGCACACAACTACTTTCTACCAACTCCCTCATATCTGGGACTCATTAATTAGGGAACATATCACGTGATATGTTCCCTAACTCATTGTGAACAAGGCTGTAGCAGCAGCCGAATTCTTTTTTGTAACTTACGCACAGTGTATTGAAACTTATAATTTTGTTTATGAAATATATATAACTATTTTAATACAATATAAAAACAACTATTTAAATACAATTCTATGTTCAAAATAGTTGTTTTTAATTGGTTGTTTTTAATTAATTCACCTCCACGTGAAGTTTTCAAAATGTCATCTGGTTCAGTTTTGCCTCTCTCTGTTTGAAGTTGTTTAGACGTATTGAACTCTCCCTACCTTTATTTGCTTTGTAATAATGATAATAATAATAATAGCAATAACAATAATAATAACACTAATGACAATAATGATCATAACAAGCAATATTGCATGTGATATCAGGAAGAAACACAATTTCTTATCTTATTAAGTATACATTCTTATGTTAACCTAGCACAAACATGAATATACTAATTTAATGTTTTTGATAAGTTTTGCTGTTCCCGGTTGTTCAAAGCCCGTCCAGTACTAATCCTGGATTAATCTTAATAAAACCAATTGAGCTAACCCAGGATTAGCACTAATCGGGCTTTGAACAACCCGGACCAGTTCATGTGAGCAGAAAATCACTGAATCAGAGCCCGCGGGTTTTCTAAAGTGGAATCGTGTTAACCCGGATGTTCCAAAGTAGGTCTGTACTAACCCAGAGTAAACATTTTGACCCACAATTGGATTTACATCCTTATAATCTCAGTTCAGGCCAGTCATATAATTTCGGATTTAAGCAAATGCGTTTCCTTGGAGTGATTCAAAATAGTAGATGAATATCTTGAGATATAAAGTGTCGCTCAACCCATGATTAATTTAACCCACTTTCCGTCAACTGAGCTAATATAATGCTAGATAAGTTTGTAGCGATAAAAGATTAATGTAGAGCCCCTGTTGATAGCAGTTTTCAATTAAGAAAACTGATCGGGCTACCATCTGAAAATAAAGGTATATTGTATTGTATTGTAACCATCTTTCATTCCATAGGCAGATATGCTACACCGGCTTTCCTGCTTCACTCCATAATTCCCTGTTTGGAACAAAATACTTGTATTTAGTGTCTATGCCTGTATAAATCTGGCGGAGAAGGTTAATAGTTAAAAGTTCAACCAAGGTTTTTCGTTTGGGATTGTTAATGCCAACACTGATCTCAGATCACTTTCCTCCGGATTTCAGTTGTACAAAATTGTTGCCAATTTTTAACCTCAATTTGGACTGAATGCATAGATTTCAAATCCATGACTTTCTGTCGCAGAATGAGTTTGGAAATGTTTTAAAAAATACAATGTCTTAGTCGTTATAGAATTGGACATATGATGTCCTGCCACTTGTAATACTTGGAAATGTTCTTAAGGTCTTAGCCCCATCTTAGGGGTCAAAAGCGACACTACAAAATTTGAATAAATATCGAATCTTTGTTCCTTTCGCATAAATTTTGTCAAAACAAAGACTGCTTTTGGTAACGAGAAAGTGCCAAAAATTTCCATTGAAATTGGTTGTCAAGTTAGCCTTGTTGGCCACCATATTGAAGAACCAGCTAATTTTTGTGTCGGCGGTTGTCTATATTCTCCGAATAAGAAGCGCAGTGCGTCACTGCGCATGTTATCCGCTTTCTCAAAACACGATTGCTCATATTACTACGGTTGGTATTTGGGACGTCATTTGTTTGGGATGCCGAAGTCATCAAGCATCTTTGCTTTTAGTTCGTACTTCATTCGACTGTTATGGGCGAATTCTACTCAGTACAAGTCTTATGGAGTGGAATTAAGGATGGCGAACTCGAAATGGACAGATTAGTGAAATATTAGATCCAGTTTATTTCGAATTTTGACGCAGTTTGTGTCTGATAAAGGTACAACATCGAATAAGAATAAAAAGGAAACTTAGACGTAGTGAAACAATGAAATTTACCAGAAATGAAGATCATTTTATCATGGAAATCATTTTCGGAGCCCGGGTTAAACGAGCTACTTCAAAGAAAGATTCAAGCCAGTAAAGTTATGGTTTGTTTTAGAAACAATATCGTTCCATTCCTTGCAAACAAAAAGTGCTTAAAATCCGGGATCCGGTGTATCTTTGAGTCACATTGAGTAAATGAATTTTCCAATACAATTGTTTACTTCAAGAGTAATATAGCGGAGGAAATCGAAATAAACTGTGTTTTATGACCTTGCGGTGTGATTGTAATTTGACACAAGAAGTATCGATTTTCACACCAACATCTATATTTTTTGAAGTATCATTCACAGTAATTTTGCCACTTTGAATAATTACACCAATCGTGCGATCCTTTTTGGCCCAAAAACTGGATAAGCAAAATTTTTGCTCAAAAATTGGACACTGGGCAAACGAGATGTTGGTTCACAGCCAGCAACCTCGAAAAGAGGAAGTTGGAATTTGGCATTACTGATACTAGATAGCTCTTTCAGTCGCTCTCCTCAGTTTTAAAACTTTAACTATTTCAACTACAAAACATGTAGAGCATTGAGTACAAATAAAGATATTGTTGTTGTTATTGTTGTTGTTGGGGAGTACTTGGTCTATCACATCAATTGGCATATATCAAAACAATCAAATTTAAGTCATATTATCGATTGAAACGGTCTGACGCTGCTAACTCCATTGTATTAAAGAGTATATTTAACTGTTACAACTAATTTATTCTTCATTGCAGCAGTATTAACTTTTCTGGAATCCGTCGATGTTTTGGCACAGGCGGCCTAAGCTTATAATTGTATTGCGCGATTTATAAGACTTAGTATGGGAACTCCGCGAGCGTGTATAGCAATTCACTCTATTTTTCAAAATGGTAGACTATATGTAGAAATGTTGAAATAAATATTAACTCATCTCAACGTGAGTATCCCATTGCGTCTTGTGTGTAGTTTGAGGACGATTCGAAGCCTTTGAAGCGAATTTCCATCGGAGTTGTTTGCCCCTAAGAAAAAAGTGAGAGGCGAGATAATTCGTTCCATTCTCAGCAAAATTGACTTCACAAAACGCTCTCTAGCTCGGCACGAAATGAAGCAACGAACTACCATAAAAGCCACATTTTCATAAAGCCACATTTCAACCAGATAGATTCCCAATTATATACTGGCAATCCCATGGTGATCACTGGACAGTTTTTGTCGTTGCATGCTTGAATAAAATTGGACTATACGGCAACATGAACAAGCGTTAGACATGTTCGATGGCCACAGCCGTTTGAAACATCGAGAGATCAGACTCCACTCTGCTCTCTTATTGGTCAGTTCAAATTGACGTCACGCGCAAACAAATGGCTACCGGCGATAGGTAGGTAGCATATGTCGTCAAGAGTGATGTCTTTAATACCCTGGTCCCCGGAAATGAAAACTTGCCACCGTATTGTAGTCAAAGAGCAAACCAGAACTGTGTTTACATTTTTCAAGGGAATCCCGTACCGTTGTAAACAGCTGAGCTGAATGACTCGACTGGATGGCTGATCGGGATTTGAAAAATATTTTCTAAACAAAAAAGACCTCTACAGGAAAGGGAAACTTTGTCAAACTGCAAGAAACCTAGAGTCTGTCAACCTTCGGTGGATTCTTTGCGGTGGAAGACGTGGTCGTTATAGAATTACGAGTCTAGAGAGCGGTTTCACAACTGCCATTGCAGCCATAATTTGATTCTTCTAGTACAAACTTTGAGGAAAAGGAAAATTTTTCTCAAGGAAAGTTTATTACAGCAGATACGTTGGGGAGATTAATTTAGAAAGTGTGGAAAGGAAAGGCAAAACGAGTCGGAGGAGGGGCCCTCGAGACAGGCAAGAAGCACACTACTTGAACGTGAAATCTCTTACATGTGGTCAACCAAGTCTTTTCCGATGTGTTAAATATATCTTACCTCTGATTTTCACAGCGTAAAAGTGCTTGCAAATTGGTCAATTGTTCATGACAGGAAGGGTGAATTGAGCTTTGTGCGAGGGGCAAATTCCCGGGTGAATAATTACCTTGTTGTGTTGGAAGTGGTCCCGAGGATACAAGCCATACGTGCAATGGAAATTGTACAGTTCGAGCAAGGATATGAATCTGGAGATCTGCGTCTGACAAGTGATACACTGAGCTTGAATGAACAGGTCGAACAGGTAATTCTGAAATTTTCCTTGGATACCAATTTCAATTGCCAGGGGAAAATGTTATTACTCTGCTATCTCGCCATGTGCAACACGTGTGTCATTTGACCAAACATAACGGCAGCGATGAAGTAGGAACGAAAGCGATTTCGAACCACGGTTCCGTTGTACTGACTACTGCGCAAATTGCTAAGAAGTTGAGCAGGTGTTCCAATTGTTCACTGTTAACAAAGAGGGATTGTCAAAGAAAAAAGAGAACAACAATCACAACAAGCCGCATATCCAAATAGCAACAAGAGATAATTGGATCGAGGCGAACTTGGGGAACAGTTAAGAAAACAAGGATAGAAAATATGTTAGCCTTAGAAAGGAAGAAATACATGGAAGAGGGAGTTCCAAGAGCAAGCCATCGAGCTCGAATCCGAAGACCACAAAGATTTGAAAACTGTATTCGAAGAGGTTGAAAGTTACATCATCTCAGAAGAGATGAAGCCTTTAATATGACTGCAGTAACAATCGATTATCAACACCCAATCCAAACACGGATACAGATGGCACCGAAAATCAATATGGCTTTTTAAAATAGGTGATTTTAAATAAACGTACACCGAATTTTAACGGTAAATTATCTATCTAGCCTGAAAACTTAGAGAACCTGGGCATTTCGAGTGATTTAGATAATAGCCAGTCAGATAGTCGTAACTGTTGTAACTTTAGTTCTAGTCTCCTCTACTTTTGTAAGCCATTTTCAGAACCCAGATTAGGACATCAATTCATGAAAAATATCAACTTTTTAGGATTAATAAAATCCATCTACTCTTTAACTGTGGAGCAACGCGTGTTTGTCAATTGATTTAGATGGAAATGTTGCACTTGAAGTTCCCTTAAAATTGCTGCAAAACAGCTCGTATAACAGACGCGAATCGCTCAAAAGTGGCAACATTTAACTTTGAATTCGACCTAAAGGAATGCTCATATCGCTTCGAACATAAAATGTAGCGCTTGAAATGCACTTTCCGAAAAATCATACACCCAAACTGGGAAGGTGGTTTACTCTGAGAGCCTAAATAATTTTTGATCCTCTTCACCATCATCAATGGCTTGCTTAAGTCGCTCATCGATCTCCTGTACGTGAAGGTTAGCCGCAGCAGAGACATCACTGGTCAGTCTCCGAAACATTTATCGGAGATAGACTGGTGGTAATTTCGACATCCTGCAAAAAGTGCAAAAAAATGTTCTCCTTCTGCTTCTGTTGATCTGCTCTGCTTGATACTGTACACGTCCCATTCATACTCGTCTGATCAGTACTATGGACCCTTTTGTCTAGTTGGCGGTGCTTTTCAATTTCAGTCGATTTGAAGGTCAGCAACATTTTGGGCTCGGACATATTTGATGAGGTCGTCCAGTCATGGGTTTCCACGATGAGCTTTTCTACGTAGGCGAGTAGATCCGCACTGTTCAACAATCTGTAACTTAACCTCATCACTTAGATCAGCAAAAGTCACAAGTTACGCCATGATACCTTAGCTTCGTGTAATATTGATCTGTGGTCTTATCGGCTTCTCGTTTTGCTGTGCGAAAAACATATATCTCATGATCATATATTCTGTTTCGGAGGGGAGCGAAGTAAACCGCCGAAAGCTTTGTCACGGCTTTATTAGTTATTTTCTTTCCCAATGTCAGAAATCGTAGCAAGAGTGGTTTCGACTTCTGGTCGAGACAACTAAATCTTCTTTTCACTCTTTGGTCAAACGCGAAGAAGGGAGTCAACTTTTAGTCTTGGAATGATTCAAGTTACTGCCAACTGGGGCAATTTGTTAGCACGTTTTTCCTATTGGATTTTATATTTTGTGTAGCTTCTTCCTAGGTCTCGATGGTAAACATTGTTACGAAAGTATAGTAGCAAGACCCAGCAAGCAAACAGAACAATTCAAAATCTCTTACAAAAAACAAAGAAATCGTTTTGATCACTTCCATGCAAGCGTTAACTCTGTCACCAGCTCCTTTTTGTTTCGCCTCTATTAAAGACTATACACACACCAAAATATCTCGCCGTTCTTTGAAAATGAACAACGGCGAGATTTGTATCGTCTGTATTACAGACTACATACAGACCAAAATACCTCACCGATTTCAAAAACTAATAAAGGCGAGATTCGGATGGTCTGTATAAAGATATTCCCAAACCAAAATAAGTCGCGAAGAAGGGAGACAACTTTTAGTCTTGCAATTCTATAAGGTAAAGCCAATCTGGGGCAATTTCTTAGCACGTTTTTCCTATTGGTTTTTATATTTTGTGTATTTTTTTCTTGGGTTTCGATTATAAACATTGTCACGAAAGTACATGTATGGTAGCAAGAAGCAATAGACAAATAGAACACTTTTAGCTTAAAGAACCCAATCTCTTACAAAAAACAAAGAAATCGTTTTGATCACTTCCATGCAAGCGTTTACTTTGTCACCAGCTCCTTTTTGTTTCGTCTCTATTATAGACTATGCACACACCAAAATATCTCGCCGTTCTTTGGAAATGAACAACGACGAGATTTGGATCGTTGGTATTACAGACTATTTACAGACCAAAATACCTCACCGATTTCAGAAACTAACAAAAGCGAGATTCGGATGGTCTGTGTGAACATATACCCAGACTTAGATAACTTGCGAAGAAGGGAGACAACTTTTAGTCTTGGAATGCTTCAAGTTACTACCAATCTGAGGCAATTTCTTAAGAGGCCGTCCACGAGAGAACCATGCAGGGGGCGGTACAGGGGGGGTCACGGATTTGGCTTATAATTTACATGCAGTTACAACTTGGTGCTCTATTGTCAAATATGGTGTCATTTTGGTTTAAGCGTCTTTTCTTTGTGTTCCCCA
>JAOEJI010318658.1:0-11245 GCA_025448255.1 Umimayanthus chanpuru | reverse complement strand
ATTCGTGTACTGACCAAGTCTTACAAACCCTCTCCCACTCCTCCCCCACAAAAGGCAAACGCTCCGCCCCTTACGAGAAGCTACCTTACCTTCTCTGCCATGCAATATTCACAGGTCTCCTCGTGGTCCGATTCATCCTCGCGTTCAGGTTCCTTTACAAACTTTCTCGATGCAATCCCAACCGCAAACGTCCCGGGTGCCTTCTGCTGATTGGCTGCGCTTCGGTTTGTCTTCTCGTCCTCGTCCTCCGAAGATGAACCCGAGTAGAAATGTTGCAGAGACCTTCGTTTCTCTTTCTTCTGCAGTCTGTTCTCCTGTATCAGCTCGCTAACAGGCCGTGCAACCCGCGCGTTTTTAGGTTTCTTGCCTGCAAAACCAACATCTGGAATCCCGCTCATGTCTCTTTGGTTGTCAGCATTTCTCCTCCCTGAAACTGTGGTTTAGCAAACTTCATTAAATAGTCGACCAAATGTGGATACCGTGGAATTCCACACTAAATCCCCCACGAGGTTTAGCTCCCCTATATAGGATAGGGTCCATCTAACTACTTACAAAAATAAGCACTAAGAGGGGTACCAAATGCACTGACAGGGGACCTACTAAGTAATTACGAGTGCAGTCCTTCCCATAACTAACAACTGAAAAATATCTTTTTATCTTTGATAAGAATCCTCATGGGGCAGCAACATGCAGGGTGCGAACTAACGATTTTGTCTGGCCTACAAATTTTCATTTTTGCTTCCGGAGACAAGAATGTGTCCACACAACTTCTTATTTGAAATTTGTAGGCTGCTTAGTTATTGGCCTTCAAAATAGAAGTTTTGTCCTACTTTTTGTCATTTATAGGCCCTTACTCCGCACCCTGACATGAAGTTTGCGCTTCAACATTTCGCTCAAATACTTACAAATTTTGTTTCTGGAAGTGGAACTGTCCACTTCAACTGCCTTACAATTATACCTGCTGCATTTGAGAAAATAATACTATCAGCCAGCCCACTAATAAAGTTTCTAAAAGCAACCGAGACATGCCCTGGTCTGCAGCCCCCGGACACAACAAAAGATTTCAAAATTTGCATCCAAACTGATTTTTTGCGTGAATGCGCAGATTTTGTCGTTAATGAAAACTCCAAGAAAATTATAACTTCCCATCCACAAAATCAGGAGACGAAATTAGCATTTTTCTTAACTAACCAAAATGTGATTCCTAATTCCATTTTCAGCCGGCCCAGTCAATCAAAACGTTACCAGCCTGAACAAACTACGAAATAAAACATCAAACCGAATTTGAAAACTAAACCATTTCTAAAAAATGCCTTCGAAACATATTTTGTTGAAAATGGAGGCCTCATTTGCACTTTACTGGCGATATTTCGTGTCGTTATAGAGCAAAAAACCATAGGATAGGCCTTCTCTTTACACTAGGAACGATTTTTCAGGCACCCTTCTTGTGCCGATACGAAAGTGAGAATCAAGCCTTTCAAAAATGATATGCCGGAGTCTGGTACAAGTTTTTTGTGCAGCACAAAATTGCTCCTATTTACACTGTAACGTTTGCATCGGAACAATTTGTTGTGTAGGCATAACGTCGTATCCCGTACATAGTGTACGGTGTAAACAAGGCCTGAGTTAAGTTAACGTAACTTGAACTTTTCTGTATGACCTGTAAAAGAGTTACAACCGTACACGTAACCTGCTCTATTGGATCGATTAATTGAATTTTTTGAAGGTGCGAGGTTGGCGCAATTGGTAAGCCGATATTGGACTACCAACCAGAAGATCCTGGGTTCAATCCCTGGCCTGGTCGAAGGATTGAACTTTGGGCGATCTTCTTTTACCACACCGTTCGTGGACAGAGGCGTTAAGCCGTTGGTCTAGTCTCTCAACGTTCTACTAGGGGACTTAACGAACCCACACACTTGTCAATAAAAGTAGGCTAAAGCCGGTGTTGTGGACTGTTAGAAGGGGCCACTGAGTTATCAGTGATCTGAAATAACTGTCATGTGTCACCCTCGGTAAATAAAGTTGTTGTTGTTGTTATTTTTATTATTATTTTTTTCTATAAACTACTTGTGTCTTAACCTGCTATTCCAAATTAACCGACTAGGATCAGCTTTTCCCTCTTAATTTAAAACCCCATTCTTTAACATCATCATCATCATCATCATTACTTACCGGATTTCCTACCAGCCAAACTGCCAGACTCGTACTCCTTCAGCATGGAAGCTTTCTGGGCGATAAGTTTGTGTATCTCATCATCTCGACAAAGCCACACATGTTTCTTCCTGTCGTGTTTCTGATGATGAACATGCTCGTGTTTCCTCTGCTTTTCATGGGCCGGATTCCTCTGCACAGGCTTCTCCTTCCGAGGATGGCCATGATACGGTTCTCCATTTTTCTTTACGTCTTGAGATCTGCTTTTGGAACTCGCTTTCTGCACCTCGTGTGACCTTCTTGCCACTACCTCGTCGTCATTACCGTTATATTCTCCATCACACATATCATCACCAGTGCCCACGGCGATTGAGACAGATGAAGGTCTCGTTTTCTTTGACCCCAATTTAACGTCTTTGTTTCTCGTCTTGACATTCTGTTCAGGTTGATAAGGTTTGTGCTCTGGCACTGAAACTGTTTCGGTCCCAACAGAAGCCATTTTAGTTTGTCTTTGTTTGCTATCTCTCCGTGTGGTTTCTGTGCCAGTTGGTGACGATGATTTAGAATTTGCTCCTACAGACCTGTTTGTCTTATTAACATGGCTCCTTTGTTTATCATCGGCTTCATTTGTCGCAGACCTCGGAGGTTTTGCTTTTGCTTCAGTGCCTAACGATAAAGAGGCCTTTGCCGAGTTGTTTGTTTCATTAGAAGATGACCGAGAGGGTTTGGGTTTTGGTTTAGAATCCACCGATACATTTGAAGAAGATGCAGGTCTTGAAGTCTTCGATTTGTGATCCCCCTTTGTAGCAGTCTCGTCCCGAGGGTGTGGTGGTGAGACAGTCCTCGATGGAGTGACTTTCTTCTGAACATGCTCAGTCGGTTTGTCGGCATTAGATTCTGCCGTTACGGCTGCCAGTCTTGAGGACATTGATCTCCTTTAACATAATAATAATAATAATATTAGTTAACAAGAGTAATAATAATAATAATAATAATAATAATAATAATGATAATAATAATAATAATAATAAAATAAATTTATTTCAAACAGGTTTACCAGATTTATATGCCGGTATATGATTTTTTTGATTTAACAAATTTTTCGTTCATTTTTTTACAATTTACAACAAGCAATTTACAAAGATAGTTGACAACAAATTGATTTTACTTTTAGTAATTTAATGAAGTTTAGCTTTATGTTGATAAACCTGTGAATTAATAACACGACATTCTCGCAGCCCTGATAAGATATTGTTCCATTTATGTTAGTAACTATGGTAGTGAATTTTAAAGCCTAGAGCTCTGCTAAGTTCTATGGTTGAGGCATGTTTAACACTTGATAGAAAAAGGTTGAAATTTGAATGTATCTTTCTGATTCGGTAAGTGTCTGTTTGCCAGTCAAAATTATGTGACTAACTACAGTATATAGTTTACATGTATCCTGAATTGCTTGTGTTTGAATATTCCAAACAATATAGTGATCTGATTCTTATTTATACATTGTAGGTTCCAGCAATATTTGAAATGTTTTAAACCATATAATAATTTCTCTTAGTCAGATTTAGATAAAGTAACTTTCATCCCGGCCCTTAAACCTAACATAATTACAACATCAAATAAGAAAGATGTACATGTACACTGTAGTCCTTGGACATCCCTGAAATTAACAAAGATATAAAAAAACATCAAAAACACGACTGTCCCAGCTCAGATTTAAGCACCACACTCAACTTATAACAAAATCCAGAAGACACAAATTAAGACTGAGAAACAAAGGAAGTTCCAAAAACCTTAATTTAACCAATGCCCCTCACCCAGCTCCCTACCATCTCTCCCTCCTGACACTCCCCTCCCTCCCTCCCCCCCAAAATAAAATAAACCCACTTTTGAAAATATTACAAATCACCTTTCACGTTTTCGTCCAGGTTCTGACCTAGTTACCACCGGTTTTGACTCAACCTGGGGTTCCTCATTTTCAATCTTGGTTTGCCGAAGATTCTTTGCAGCTTCAGTCCCAACAGGTTTCTCTTTTAATGTCTCATCTTTCTCAGAAGACACAGAACTCGAGGATGCTGACATCCTTTGAGGCTTTGTTCTGTGTTTTTCCTTCTTGTGTGTTTCTACCCTACCTACTGAACTGCCCTGATCTACTGGTTTCTTCTGAGTAGTTCTATGAGGATGAGCATCAGCAGCATTTGTCAGCCCTTTCTTATTCCCAGTTTTTCCTCGTTCAGTGGGAGTGGTCGGGGTTGGAGATCTCCATGAACTAGCCATTCTTGTCTCCTTCTCGACTATATCAGAACTAGGTGAAAAAACTGAAGAAGGTTCTTCTGAATTAGCCTTAACTGCAGTGCCTGGATATTTATGGTGCAATTTTCCCTTTTGCAACTTTGCTGCAGTCACATCAGTTGAATTTTTGGAAAGGTGATTGTTTTTACTTTTGTCTTTGGTTTGAGATTTAGTCTCCATTTTATTACTATTATCAAGCTCTAGATCATCAATTTGAGAAGTTACAACAGGGATAGATTCTTCTTTTGTTTGTTTTTCATCTTCTGCATCACTATCAATTGATATTTCTTGTGATATTAATTCTAATTTAGACTTCTGCTCCTTAATAATTTCTTGAGTATTTTGAACTGTTTGTTCACCCACATCTGAACCTTCATCATCATTATCATCATCACTCGTAGCATGATTCACTTGAGTGTTCATGAGTGATGCCTCCAACAACTCATCAGTTTGATCATCACATTTTTCATCATCACTTTCTTCAATAGTCTCAGCCTTTTCCACTTCTTCTCCACTGTTTTCACCTTCCTCGCCACTTGCTGAGCCCACAACATCATCCGTAATTTCTGTCTGCTCAACTTCCTCAGCACCGAGTGTTTTCTCATCAGCATTCACAAAAACCTGTGTTTGCTCTTCTTTGGCATCTTGAAACACCTCTTCAGTGGCATCTTGTTCCTCTTTTTCGATGCTTTCCTGATCACTTTGTCCTGACAAGGCAGGAGACGGTATATCACAGTCTCCTGCGTCACTGTCCTGGTCATTGTTTTGTGACATAATAGATGGCTGTATGTCAAGATCCACATTATGTTCACTCTCTGTGGTTGATGCAGGCTGCTCACCATTTTCTTGTTCATCAATAACATTACTCTCGTAATCACTGTCAGCTGACTGAACAGGGGGAGGCGAAGCACTACCATGGATGCTACTTTCACTGTCACTGTCAACTGTAGGTAATGGTGGCAGCGACCCATCGTAATCATCCACAGGCAATACTGGCTGGGGTCCTTCATAATCCCATTCTCCAACATCGTCCTTTAGATCAATACCTGTAAATGCTGGTAAGCTATTGTGGTGATGATCCACAGTATCACTCTCATCATCACT
Source organism: Umimayanthus chanpuru (assembly GCA_025448255.1). Taxonomy (NCBI): domain Eukaryota; kingdom Metazoa; phylum Cnidaria; class Anthozoa; order Zoantharia; family Parazoanthidae; genus Umimayanthus; species Umimayanthus chanpuru. The sequence goes on along the minus strand of JAOEJI010318658.1, from coordinate 5,701 downwards.
GTCTGGTAAAGGAGGTGGCCCCTCACGGTATTCTCCATCACTTTCATTGTCACTGTCTGAATGATCCTCGTAGTTTGTGTGTTCATTGCTGTGCCCAACTATCTCAGTGTCACTGCTTTCAGAGATTGCATCACCTTCTTGGATATCAACCACATCAGTACCATTTTCTGTTCCAAAGATGTCTGCAAAATTATATAAACAAAATAATTTAAGTAGCAAGTTGCTACAATGTACTCCAATTTATACATGTAGTGGCAACTACAAATCTGGGGGAGAGGAGGGTGATTGTGTAAATGTTCTTCCATTTCATACTTTTGAGATTCTGTTACCTACTATTGCACTTAATCATATTCGTACAGTAAAACCTCCAAAAGAATTCAGTGACCTTAATCTCAAGAAGAAGCCCTAAAAAGAGAAAAAACTTTCAAGGGTCTTAAAAAGAAAAGAAGCCAAAATTATGTGCTTCTTTTCAAGGGAACAAGCAGGGATGGGGGGGCAGGGAAGGGCATAGAGGGAAAAGGGTATAATTTATATTTCAATACAAAAATGATGGGGAGTTGCAAATGTGGCCACAAAGCAAAACATAGTGGAAATGTTGTCTGAGTAATTCCATTATTATTGCTATTGTTATTATTATTATTATAGTATTACATAAATATAAATCAATACCTGTATAATGCATCACATATTCATTTGTGTCGGCCATGTTGATGGGCTCATCAGTTAACAATGGCTTCTTGCTTGTCCCAGAGATTATGACTGGTTTGGCATCCTTCTTCTTGGCTCCCTTTTCAGACATTTCTTTTCTTCCCTGAGTGAAAGACAACAGTTATTGTATACACTTGTGATAAGTCAAGCTTTTAGGATTTAAAAATTGGCCAAGAAATGATCTTAACTTTCACATATTATATCTGGTGAGGTATTTTGTCTGATACTTGGTGCTTGACATCAGGAATTTACAAATAACTTTTTTTACAATTTAGAGTACTGATATACTGTATTTACTAGTATACCCATTAAAAATAAGTTCAACATCGATGATCTAGCATTATATTGCAAATTGGAAAGGAATTAGTCAAGACTACACTACAGCAGTTGGATAGTGTAAATGCTTTCAATTAGGGGCTGCAAAAATGTGGACCAATCTCTTCACCTGGTTAGCTTTTAAGCTGTTTCAAACCACACAAAATAACATGAAAGGATAACCAATAAGATTATTTCTATATAGAGCAATTTTCATTTGACCTTGAAAAATTATCCACTAGTACGTGTACATGTGTATTTTTGTGTTTTATCTCACAGTGCTAGGAAAGAAGAAACCAGCAACACTTTTTAGTCATCGTGTAAAACCAAAAATTTGTTTGTCCAGTTATAAGCTAAGTCAGTTGAAATGCAATTTTGTGGGCTATGTGCAAAATCTTGTTTGCCTTACAAATCAAAATTGAAACACAGCATCAAATGAACTTTATCCAAAGATGGTACTGGTATGTGCATTCACTGAGTGTTTGCAAAAACAATAAAAAATCCAGAAACTCAGATTGCAATGGATTCACCTGTTTTCCTGTCAAGGTCAAATAGAAACCCTTCTATTGGGATTGCCACTGAAACTGTTTCTTTTCAAATCCTTGAAGAAGTTGAAATAACTACTGAATTTCTTAGAAAGTTTCAAGTTTGGCTTCAAAATCGGGGTTTAGCTTATACTGTATACTTCCTACAGTAGGTTACTAAATTTGTAATTTTAGTAGATACACAACCTTACAGAGCCAATATTGCTGATGTTATGGAGAACAACTCATTTGAGTTACATTCCTTAATATTAAGTAATAAAAGTAAACATATACATGACACGAGTATATATGGCTTATATGTTATGTATATACCGTACATGACACGAGTATATATGTTATGTATATACCGTACATGACACAAGTATATATGGCTTATATGATGTATATATTGTACATTTGCCATGTATAAGTCGACTCCCCATTTTGTAGTAAAAAATAGCCATTTTTAGAGTTTCTGCGTATAAGTTGGCCCCCATTTTTCACAAAACTACACAATAGAACTACTGCCTTTAAGAAAATTGGCAAGGCACAAACGTGACACAAATACAACATATCGGTAGTAAATGAAGTCACAACTTACCATTATTTTTGTAAAAAAATTTTATTTTTAGTTCAAAACAATGTTCATAACTTTGCAGGCTTACATGTACCAAAAAATCCTTAATTTTAAGAGTACTTAATGATTTGGGGGGGGAGGTAATTACACATTTGTTATTTTTTGATCCGTGTATAAGTCGAGTGCCATTTTTGGGGGTCAAATTTTGGTGTTAAAGGGTCAACTTACACACAGCAAAGTATGGTATGTATATATTATTACTAGACAAAAGTATATGGTTTTTCTGAAGGCCAATACACTGATACTTGTAAATTGAGCAATAGAGTTAGTAGCTGTAAGTACTGTTTTCACCAGCTAGTACAGAATCTGCTTTTTTGATTAAAACACAAAATACTGCCTTAGCCCACTACCCCCCAAGTCCCATAATTCATAATTACAAAAATTCCAATGTTGTATGCGACCCCCTACCCCCTTCCCACTGTGAATTTCTAATTCCTCTGTTTACAATGTAGAGTATTTTTTTTTAAATACCTTTTGTAAAGTTATTATGGGATTTACACAATTCAGGCCAACACACAACCATTATTTGATCAGGAAGCAGCAATTTTTTTCACATCTGGATAGAAAATGAGCTAGTTCAGGGCGGTAGAAAAAATCAAAGTTTGTCTGGCAAAATTTAAAGATGCATAATTATTTCGTTTTCAGTCAACTTGATGGATCTTTTTGGTTAGCGTGTGATGATACCTGACAATTTGCTGAGAGTAAAGGCACATGGCCTTGCGAGCAAAAACAGGTTGTTTTTTGGGTTAGTGGAAAGAAAAATCTGGTGGAGTAACATTGTCTCTAGTGATGGGTTAGATTGACCAAAAATTTACGGTAAAAATGAGGTGGTGTGTAGTGAGCTGCAACCCAGCAAATCTGACTGCAAAAAAAGAAAACAATTGGCAGACTCACAACACTAAAATTAAATCAGCTAATTTGTAATTGACTCAAGACAAATTGTAAATTGGTAAAATACTCAATAAGAATATTGAAGCCTGTGATAAATGTTCACACTAGTTTCTATTTCTAAAGTTTGTTTGAAATTGGGGTCTTAAAAATGCCAAGATCTAAACAAATTGATTTTTAATCTTGCTTTTGTTGATTTATGATAATTAATTAACTAGATCCTCTTCCAGCCTGTTATTAACAATCCTTGACACAGCCAGTGTAACATTTCAGCTGCTTGTCACAATACTTATAGTAAAAGTAACGGTAAATAAATACCTATAAAATAAAACTATCTTCAGGTTGCTTTATGCATTCATGATGTATAGAATACAATAATTATTCAAACTCGTGAAAACATTTAGGTCAATAACAGTAGTTTAGAAAATATGTGATACAGTTCATGCACTTAACCCACTAATGAACTGGCAGCCACATTCAGCATGTGATATATTCTGATTTATAATTGGCATCTCTAGTTTTGTCTTGAAGTAATTTAGCTTTTCTTTCTACTGTTAGCTGTTCAGATTTATCAGTATTCTTACTAATCCAATGAAGTATTTTTTAACATATCAAAAAGATAAGAAGCGTCTCAGTGACATTACAGTTAAAGAAAGATGAAACCCAATATGAAAGGAGAGAGCTGTTTGACATTGTGGTGGAAATACTGTAACTATTTAATTTTCCTTCAAAACTGATACATATCAAGGGAGGTACAATGCAAAAGACTGAACAGCCAACTTTGTTAACATGCTTTTTAAAAGCTAATTTTAGAATAAATGCTTTGATTTGAACAAGAGACTACTGAGAAACATTTTGCCAGATTTTTAGATCGGCTCATTACTTCATCAGCATGTCTGTGAAATTGACCATGTGATTCAAGTTGGGAGAGAAAACCACGACAAGGAACGATAAATTACCTACATAGCAGCTCAAAAAGCACATGAAAAATATTATTTGATTTTTCAAAAATTGTGTACGACAAAACACAAAACGACGCTGAATTAAAAATGAGCCTTCACAAAGTTCCCGCAAGACTCGATAACAAAACATTCATTCACTGATTCTGAGAGCGTTGAATCACTGTTCAGAAAAAAAAATTAATGAATAACTTCCGTCATTAGTAATACAAGGGGAACGAGTGTACTGTTTACTAATGTCAAAATTCTCCTTCCTCGGTTACAAATTCTTGTCCTGCTTTAATTAGCAAGGCTTCGATGTGAAATTGAAAATGAGTACAGTCTGTCAAAGAGTTTGTCGAGTCCTTGTCAATTTCAAACATCGTCTGTAGACATTTAAAATGCAAGTAGCAGCAAATCACGGATTCCTTCGCACTCAACGACGGAATCTGAACAAACAAGTATCAAATAAAGAAACAATCATTTGAGGAAAAAATCTGAAAATGACAAGATACTTGCTGGAAATTCACTCTAAGAACGAATGTGGATTTTATCAGAACGTGCGACTGAAATCTTGGGTGCGCCAGACCAACAAACCAAACAAGACACTTCACAGCTTCACAAATGTAGTGAGAATCTTTCAGATTAGTCTCTCACCTTCTTCTTTTCTGTCTGCTGTATGAGAAAGAAGGTCCCCCTCTTTCTGAACTAGAAAATCACCGTTTCAATATTCACTTCGGCATTGCCATCCGCCATGGCAAATATGGCTTTTTGTGTCGCTTTAACAAATTCGTTCCCAGGGTTCTTACATATCCATTTTAGCGCCTTATTTTAAACCGTTAGGAACTGAGCAAAGTTTATCTTCGGAATAAGTCGGAAATGTTCGGAAAATTGTCGGAAAGTACTTCGGAAATAATCTAGTGGTACCCAGTCCTTCTCTCTGTTTAAAAATAATACAATATGGCGGACGAAACTTCGAACCTCGTGGAACTGCTTGCTCGGTTTGGATGTGTATCTGAGAGCCCAGAAACGTTTTTAGAACCACCAGACAGCTTGGTTAACGAAACAAGAACAATTCTGAAGGATGTGTTTGATTTTTTAAAGAAAGATGAAACGAATAGTTTGCAACCTTTGGCAAACTTGTGTCCACTTCAAGAACTGATTGTAGATAACTTTGATGACGAACAAGTATGGCAAGAAATTCAACTTCAAAATGAGCCTATGCTCAAGAGTCTGTCAGCAAATGTGCGTGACTTAAAGAAATGTACAGATAGTATGAATATTTCGTTGCAATGTTTGCCAGATAAGTCGCAAAATGGCAACAAAACTGCTACAAATTCGGGGACAAAGGACGAAGCTGCGTTAATCTCAACTGAGAGTGAGAGTGAAATACTTGAAGGCAGTGAAGAGAAGTCGGAAGGATCAAACTCAGATTTAGAAAGCGATGAGAATAGCTCTAATGACAACGAAAATGAAGAACATGGCAAACTTGCTAACAAGAAAAACAAAATCAAGTTCAGGCAAAAATCTGTTAAAGGAAAGCGTTCTTCAGTTGTTGATGACAAGTTTTTTAAATTGTCAGAAATGACGGAATTTTTAGATCAGGAAGACCGGCGCTTTGAACAGTTGCAAAAAAAGAAAGACAAATCTGGTTTGAATGAAGAAGATGATGAAAGTGATGATGGTGATGA
>JAOEJI010318546.1:0-18525 GCA_025448255.1 Umimayanthus chanpuru | reverse complement strand
TTTCTCATAAATTTCATTGATTTCTTATGATTTCGAGCGCATTAAGTGGACATCCGCCAGCCGCGCTACACTGGCCATACATACATACATACATACATACATACATACATACATATATACATACATACATACATACGTACATAAGTACGTACATACATACATACATACATACATAAATACGTACGTACGTACATACATACATAGTAATTGCTAATTGCTACTTTTTGGCAGAAGAATACCATCCATTTGATCATTGCACGATCATGTGCACGCAGGTGACTTTTCGACCCAGCTACAGTCTTGCATGTACGTTCGCAGATGTGACACTTGAACTTTCCGTCGTTTGAAGTTACCAGCTGAGAAACATCTTTGTGTATCTTGGAGTGCCTAGTCAAACTACCATCCGAATTAAAGACTAAGCCACATGTACGATAGGTGGGTTTTGTCTGACGTGCAGGCAGAACCTCCTCATGCGATTTGAAGTGATTTATCATACCTTCCTTTGACAGGAGGAAACGTCCACACACGCTGCACCTCAGTTCATGCAGGACATCCGTAGGCACAGCACTATCATCTTGCATTCAGAGTGAACGCTTCAATGCAGCGTAGCCACCCTCTTTCATTAGAAATTGCCACATCTTTCCCTGACGAGTTTTCTCCAGGACGCACGGTTTTCGGTCAATGCTTCCCAGTTATCCACATCGATTTCCAGTTCTTTGAGATTACTTTTCAAGACATCCTTAAACCGTTTACTTGGTTTATGCTGTGGCCTTTTTCCTCTAAGTAGCTCACCATAAAAGAGTTGTTTGAGAGCCTCCCATCTCTCATCCAAAACAACACGACCAGCCCAGCGCATCTGGTTAAGTATTAGCCTTTTCTCAGAAGAATGATTTCAGATAATTTCATGTTTTATGCTAATGATCGAAACTTTTGCTGATGAAGCAAGTACTATAAATGGCGGTAAAGCAGCTGTAGAATGACACCACTTAGGGGAATACGGTGTTATTAAAGTTCACTGATGCAGTGTAGGGGTGTGAACTCTTCGCACAGTAAGGCCTGGTTTTATACAACCGTAAGCGCCCCAGACAGTGGCCCAGCACTGTCTGGGACATGATTCCGGCTATCTTATTTTTTATGGAAACACTTTGTTCTGGCGTCTGGGGCAGTCTGCGACTCACTGTGTGCGATGCCGGAAGGGTTAAATTGAGTCCAACTCTTCTGGCAATTACGGCGCCCCAGACAAAGGAAACATTTAATGGCAACGCGTCTGTGGTGATCTGCGACATGCCGGTGACATTCTAATCAACTCGGTAAATCACATGATTATGACTGTCCAATGGAATTGCGAAATTAAGCACTGCGATCACTCACAAGCGTCACAGGCAAATGGAAACACTTATCTGAACTGTCACGACTCGCATAGTTCCTAACTTGCTAGCGTTTTTCTTTTTGAGAGGTATTTTGCAATGTTAGGACGTTTTGTCTTACAATGTCGGGGTACAGCTGTATACAGTTCATCAGGGTTTCGTTATCGACTGTTTATTTGTTTCCCTACAAACTCTCCGTGGCGTTCGCCATTTTTAAAAAGGGAAGTCAAACACTTATAGAGCATTTTCGCTCAATCCCAAAAGACACAACAGACAAAGAACAGGGTGGCCCTGTTGGTGTCCCAAACAATAGAAGGTTATTAGTATTCTTTTGTTAAAAGGACACCAAAATGGCGGCGTGACGACATGTGAAAGCGCTCTACATATTGGAGCGAAAATGGTGCCAGGTTTTCGCAATTCCACTGGATATTTCTCATCCTGTGACTTGCTGAGTACAATAGAATGTCCCCGGCATGTCGCAGATCAACGCAGATGAGTGTTCCCATTTTTAAAAAAAAAATGTTTCCTTTGTCTGTGACACTGTAACTGCCGGAAGAAACGCGCGACAAATGTTGTTAAAAAGGCGTACGAAGCTCACAAATGACATCAATAAACAGTCTGCTGGAAAAATTAGATAAAAAATTAAGCAAGTACTAGTGACTAACACTTGTAGCATGCGAGTGTTTGGTACACATACATTGCATGCAACATGAGTATACTAAAGTCTGTAGTAGCAAAGGGAATAAAAACAACAGTTTTTGTTGTAAAACGTATGTAGGAAACGAAGTAAGTCGACAAATAGGCATCCCACCTTGAGATGTTCTAGGCATAAATTTTTGGACAATTGGATTTACGAAATTCGGATTTTTTTAGCAAGGTAAATTTGTGCGCTCGCGGATATCACACCTTTGTATTGCACATTGAGCTTTAATTAACACCGTATTCCCCCGTGTGGTGTCATTCTACAGCTGCATCACTGCCATTAGTATTTGCCTCATCAGCATAATATTTCAATTATCAGCATAAAAGGTCGAGTTGAATGAAGTCATTCTAATCTTTCTGCTGCATGCTCTCTCCAGGACAAACGGTGTCCGGTGTGTACGATCTCCACTCGATGTTTAGGATTCTGCGGATGCAATTCTGATGAAACCTTTCGAGCAGGTGATGATGCTTGTAAGTTGTCCATGTTTCAGATCCATATGAAAAGACTATAAGGACACAGGCCTCATATACACTGAGTTTGTTGTTTGTTCTAATACCGCGATCTGACCACACTCGTTTCTCCAGTTTACCAAAAGCAGTGCTGGCTTTCGTTACTCTTGGAGATATTTCAGCATCAAGACTGCCATTTCTACTGAGTGTGGTTCCAAGATAGACAAAACTATCCACGACTCCAAGTCTATTACCTTCCACCGTGACGTTGGGTTCAACATAAACCTGGCCGATTAGTGGTGTGTACATGACCTTGGTCTTTTTCGGATGGTTGGTTTGACCGAATGCAAGGCATGCTCTAGAGAAGATATCCATTATCAACTGCATGTCTTCTTCCGTACGAGCAACGACATCTGCATCATCTGCGAGGAGTTCTCGGACAAGAGACTGAAATGTTTTCGACTTGGTGTTGAAACGACGAAGGTTGACGACTTTGCCAGAGGTTCTAAAGCGAATGTATACCCCAATGTCACAATCTTGAAATGCATATGAAAGCATAACTGCGATGTAGATGGAGAACAAGGTGGGCACTGGTATATGTCCTTGTTTCACACCATTATCAACTGGAATTGGCTCGGAAAGCGACCCATTAACATTCACCCTTGCCTTCATATGGTGATGAAACTGTTTCAACACCTCAACGAATTGAGGACATCCAAGTTTTCCTAGTATGATCCACAGGGCACTACGGCTCACAGTATCAAAGGCCTTAGTCAGATCAGCAAATACTTGACAGCGGTACTCGTTGTTCGATACACTTCTCCATAAGCTGGCGGGCAGAGAAGATCATGACCATAGTACCCCGTCCCATTCTAAAACCACACTAGCTTTCTGGAATGACATGAGGGTAAATCCACTTTATCAGTAGGTTCGACAGGACCTTGGAGAAGACTTCCTACAGCTTCAAGCAAGCTTATGCCTCGGTAGTCACCACAGTTAGACTTGGAACTCTTGCCTTTATAAAGAGACAGCATAATTGCGTCTACCCAGTCCTGAGGAGCTTGATCACAATGCCTTACACCGAGAATGAATGTATAAACTTTAGTAGCAATATTGTCTCCTCCATAGCGCAACAACTCAACAGGTATACCATCTAAAACTGGTGCTTTCCCAATGTTAACTTCTTTGATGGTAGATTTCACCTCATCAAATGTGGGATAAGTTATCATTTCTGTTAAGATCGCTTTCTGTGGCAACCCATTAATTCATGACAGATTCATCAGTTGCTGATGGATTGTCAAATAGATCAGTAAAGTCTACAGTCCATCGACCTATGATTCCAACAGCATCTTTGATGAAGACGGACCCATCCTTTGACTTCGAAGGAATCATTGTCGACGGTCGTGGACCGAAGACTTATCTGATTGTGGCGTAGAGTAACTTTTAATCTTTGCAATCATAAGCTCTCTACTTGTTTTTCATATGTCGAATTTCGCACTGCAGTCGCGATTTTACTTTCTCAAAGGCTTGCTCTGCAGCAATCCGTCCCGGACCATCTGTGCTGAGAAGCTTCTCATGCAACCTGTTTCTCTCATTAAGGAGTTTAATTGCTGATTGCAGCATCATTTTCATCAAACCAGTCTCTGTGTTTTGTCTTTTCAATACCAAGAACATCAACCGCCACTGTTTATACTTGTGTTTTAAACTGCTCCCAAGGTGCACCAACGTCAATGTTATCAAACGTATTTCTGAGAGCTTCACGTACTTCTGATGTTTGTAATTTGGACACATCAGTGCGCTTTGGCACTTTCACCCCAGTTGCTCTCATCTTCCTCTTGATACACATCTTTAGCTTGCCACGTACAAGTTTGTGGTTTGTACCACATTCTGCCCCACGTATCGCTCTCACAGTAGAAACATCTCGGAGATCTCGCTTTCGAGTGATGATTTAATCCAAGATGTGTCTATGCTTTGATCTTGGATGTATCCATGTTACCTTGTACATAACCTTTTGCTGGTAGAAATTATTGCACACTGCTAATTCAAACTCTGTGCACAGTTACAAAAGTAAAAGACCGTTACTATTCATCTTGCCTATACCATGTTGTCCTAGTGCATTCCAGTTTTCATGATCACTTCCGACACGTGCATTAAAATCTCCAAGTAGTAAAATCTTTTAACTGCATTCGGTATCGAAAAATAATACAATTACGCGGGTCTTGATAAAAGGCCATGATAGATTCCTGGTTGCTACCTAAGGTAGCAGCATACACCGAGATGACAGTTATAAAACGTCCACAGGATAGAGGAGCCCTTAAACACATAATCCGGTCACTAACTCCGTAGGGTTGCTCAAGCTGCTTGGTGATTTCTGTCCGAATGGAAAAGCCCACTCCCCTTTCTCTCCCTCTGCTTTGCCCTCCCAGAAAAAGTGTATCCAGTCTCCCTCCCTCCTTTTCTGAAAGCTGATCGTCTTCACTCAGACGGGTCTCAGAAAGAGCAACGATGTCCACATTATACCTAGCTAGCTCTCTGGCTGCAATAACTGTTCTGCGTTCTGCATTACTGGATTCGTCACGAACAAGAAGGGTTCTTACGTTCCGTGTAGCAACAGTAATCTCGATTCTATGCTTTGCATAAACATTATTCCTCGTTATCTCAGTTGGTGCGAACAGCCGCCAGCCGCAGGTAGCTGTCCAGCTTGTTTGGTTGAACAGACGATGTTTAGGTCACCTTTTCTAGACTCCTCGCATACGTACATGCACACCTACATACGCACACACATACGTACATACATACATACATACACACATGCATACGTTCATACACACATACGCACTTACGTACACACACATACATAGGCGTACAAACCTCCATACATACATGTATACGCACATATATTTGTATGTACATACATACACATGCACACACATACCAACCTAATTCAAGTGTGAGAACATGGTAACAAAGAAATGGACTTTCAGTTTTGTAGCAGTTAAACCATGTAGTTTGAATTGCATATTTTGCAATCAGTGAACGAAGGATACACTAAAGGAACAGTATCGAAACTGATTAAATCATTGCTCTTAATCTAAAGTTAAAACAAGGTTACAATGATAAGTTATATATAAGGAAAAGACACCGTAAACCCTAAACCCCTACTGTACAATTTTTGGAAATCTCCAACTCTGAACCGTCCTTTCGAATTTTTGAGGGTCCCCCAACGCAAAACCTTTGTAAACAATATTGAAGCTATGGACTAAATACAAATATTGACAATATTTGTAATTTAACAATTGTCATAATGTTTAAACTTATAAGACACAAGTTTCCAAACTAAAACTGTCACGTGTTTTTATTCTTACAGCGTTTATTTGACCGTCTGTTGCCAGGGTTACAACAGTCTACACGCTGTGGGTGAAAGATTTCCCAACCGCACAATCTCTATTTTTAACTTCATTATTTAAAAGAAAATGAAATAGTCAAAGAACGAAAACTATTTATTAACTTTAAAATTTACTTCCTGAGTTATTCAATTATTCCATCGTGCTCACTTCCAAAAAATAAAGGGTTTTTTTTCAAAAATGAAAATAACCCCTGCTAGTTATTTACATTCGGGCCTCAATCTCTACATGAGGAGAAAGAAGCGATGGGTGGAATTATTTACATTACTTCCATTTTATTTTATTTTAACCAGACTCGATGAAGAGTAATAAATAGCAGCCAATTCTTCCACTTATATTAATCCTATCTGAATGGGACTTTTGTGCCTTTGAATAACACCCTTCCTCTGTAAAATTTATCGACTCCATAAAAACTAACAAACCAACTTGGTAAGATTACCAAATGTCCAGCAAATTTAGATTTTTCTTTCAGTTTCTCACAGTACTGTGGCTTCAAAGCCAACTGTCAAGTTAAAAATCTTAATTGATCAAAACGTGTCAAAACGGCTATTACTAAGCTTATACAGTGTATGCAATACAATTTTATATACTGTATTGCTTATAGTAATTAAAGACACACACTACAAAGTGAACAAGAAAGAGCAGCAGAAATGGTACAAAATAGGAAACGTTTTTAGTCTTTGACCGGAGTTGTCATTCACATTCAAAATAGCTTTGGCACTGACACCAAAATGTTTGCAGTAAACTTCTAGTCTGTACTGTGCAGTGAAACTCGATGTGGTAGCACAAAATCTGCACCTGCTTTTTGTCTGATATGGTTGGGAGGAAACTTCCTTTGCTCCTAAGGAAACTGCAAGGCTAAACATACAAGGCGCAAGTTTCGTTTAGGAAAAAGGTCCTAGAGTAAATCAATAAACGCTATAGCAGAGTGCACGTGGGAGCTGCGATATTTTTCATACCTTCAGGCAGTGTGTTAATGCTTTCAAACATTTGGCCTCTCTTAAGGTGTCTAAACACTGTACTGATGACATTCCGAATGTTTTGGCAACCTGCGAGTTATCGTTCATCACACTTCCAACACTGACAAGCAGACTGTTGTACCAGTATTAGTTTTTGGGGAGTTCAAAACTGCAGGCCAGTTCAGGGTTGTCAGTGACTTGGTTTGTTAGTCTTCTTCCGTTTTTATAAGACCTTTTCTATAAGAACGTTGAGACACAAAAGTACCAAATTTTAAGAACATATCGGGGTGTAACTATACTTGAGCACATACGTGAACTGAGTAAGATGTTCAGAACATGGACAGACTTTGAATGCATTCATATAGAGACACGATTACATTAAATATCAAGATCACTTTTTTAAAGGAACATTGAGGTAGAGATACTGAAAATAATTTAGAACGTTCAGCCTCCGCCTAAAAATAGACGTTTTTATATAAAAGAAAAAGATTGTATAGTGTTCAAGGCCAAAAACTGTAAGGCAGTCAGCAAAAAAATCGTGTGCTTTCGTTGTTGAACGTGTGAGCCGAGGTATATCTTTACCCGAGTTCAGCGGTGCTGCACTGTAGCTAAGAGACTAAAAACTAACACCAGGGTTGCCACTGTTAACTGGATTTGAAATTCAAGGACTTTTGCAGGACCTTTTGAGCAAAATCAAGGGCCTTCTGTACCAAATAAAATAATGACATACTATATTAAAAATATTTCTTACTCTGTTTCTTAATTCAGCAACTGAATGAGCTTTACGAGATTTTCTTCTGGGGAAAAATCGAGCCTCCTTTTTTGTTTTCAAACATTGTTACGTCGAAGGTATTATGTCCGGTTATGGCAACAGCTCATTTTGATTATTTTTTACAGTCAAAGGTTAAAACTTTTGTCCATTCCAGGATTTTCAAGGACCTCAACACAAATTCCACGATTTCCAGGGCCTGGAATTTCTATTGCCAATTCCAGGACTTTCCAGGATTTTCAAGGACCGTCGCAACCCTGTACTGAACACAGAACGATCTTGGAGTAACAGATTTTCAACTTGCTTTCACTCTATAAAAAAGATTCCAAAGTCAAACTCTGAAGTTAGTTCTAGTACGCACTCTTGACGTCAATTTTTTCACTTGGATTGAATGTTCTTAGCTTGTTTGTTTTTTTCGGATTGAGGCCTTAAATGTTCACTACTTGTAAGTGTTCGTAGCATTCTTCATTTGTAGGTGCATGTTTACTTGTTGTACCTTCAAACCGAAAGACTCTGGACACGTTCAAAGTATTTTTCCAACATTAAAGCTGACTTTCCCTTTTCATATCAGTCAAGACCCAAATCAGATTCTCGTTGCAAGAAAGATTTTCAAAACTTGTTAACCTAATTTAGCAATTCTGTTGACAAGATTTGGATGACAAAGAACATAAAAGAAAGTATCTTTCCAGTACGGTAGATGGTCGTTCCAATTTGGAAATACATTATATGCTAATATAAAAAAAATAAAATACTTCCCTAGTTGCATGTAGTTTCAGCCTTAATTCTGTCTTTCTTTATTAAGTCTAAGCCTTAGCGTTCAGTTCAGTTCAACACAAGACTATCACCACTTTTCTCCGTTAACTGGTTTCCGACCGACCCGAAAACGTGAAAATTTGCAAAGTACAAAGCACTTAATAACAGCAAATATGAGAAAACCCGCTTACTCAGTTGACGTCGAGTACACGTGACTACACGTATACTCCGTTGATGAGCCATAAAATAGCTTGTAAAATGCTTTTGGTCGCATAAATCTAAAGGGATTACCCTGACTAAAATAAATAAAAGTACTATTACCATAATTATTTCCAATTTAAAACTTTCAAATTGAGATCATCGCTTTCACCTTTGTTGCTTTTTCTTGCATAAACAGTATTTAAAACAGGGACTTTTTTCAGCTTTTTTCTCCCAACCAACCGACTCCATCTTGACGATTCGAAACGACCAGGGCCGTAGCTAGCGTCAGGCAGGGAGGGCAAATGCCCCCCTACATTTTGGACTGGAAGGTAAATTAAGGAGTAATTTTTCCAGTACAATGCAGTGATTAGCAGGACCGTAGCTAGTGTCAGGCAGAGAGGGCAATGCCCCCCCCCCCCTAACTTTTGGGTCTGGCTACGGCCCTGACGACGGCAAGCGAAAAGAAAACTTTCCAATCAGATCTTTCCTGTAGGAAACTGCGTCAAGAAAACAGCACGATGATGCTTTTCAAATGAATGAATTCTCTGTTGTTTTTCCTTGAGAGTAAGATGTAAATCATCCACCACTGAGTTGATCAGGTTTACGAGGGCCTCATGGGTTACACGATCTCTCTGTTGCTCATACTCTGCCTTAGAAATCCGCTGACATGCCGATGGAATTGCAGGCTCACCCAGTCCATTCTCCAGGTACTTTCTGGCCAAAGTTTTCACACTTGCTGGAACTGTGAACATCTGGACTCGTTTGTTCATCATGAAGGTGATTAGCTGTTCAGCTGCACTCTGCAAAATTATTTGAAAATTGTAGTTTATTATCGGGATTTCATATTTACACAGTTACGAAGAACACCAACGAGTTCCCAGGAGATTATGAGGAGGGGAGAATGGAGGCACAAAAATAGCCTTGATGGCCTTTGCTAAAATCAACTGCAATATCATCATGGTGGGCTGGGGAGCAGCAGTTGTATCCTGTATTCCCATAAAAAATATACCCAATAAAGGCGCAAATATACCAAAAATGCAATTTCCCAATTATGCGCAGAGCAAACCAAGAGTTTTACTGGTGGCCACAATCCCTGATTACAATATTCTGTGATACTTTTGAAGCCTTATCGTTTATCCTCTCTCACAAATTATCAATCTTTTCACTTTCTTCATCCAATCTGCAATGTTTACAGATCATGTGGGCCCGCCAACTGAAACCCTAACCTTGGTCTGCACATGATTGTGAAAGTGGCAAGAATGCCCCAAGTAATATTTTCAACCTTTTTACAGATACGAGCAAAATTCACACTTACAGTACCCGATCTTTGACATCAAATAAGTTTTACATAAAAAAGTCTAAATTAGAAATACAAGAAAAAGCTTTTTCCAGAATCGGAGCAAAGTTATGGAATGAGCTGCCAGCTTCATTAAGAGAACTAACCGGCAAAAAACAATTCAAAAAGAGGCGTCACACTGCTCTAACGGAAATTTTGCAATCTTGCGATGACTACGTTGATATTACTAAGCACAGCTCTACGAAAGCGACAATTTTGAATAACTCTATCGTCATCTTTTTATCTCATATGTGGTTGCTGCATTTTTCATGTTTTTTTTCCATGGTAAAACTGATTCCACTTCATTCCTAGTTCGTTCCTCTTCTCTTGATTTTTGTTGTTATAAAGCACTTTATTCTTAAATGGAAATGTAAATAGCTTCAGTATAGCCTTATTCTCTTTTACTATGTGTGTATCAGATTTTTTTCGTAAACATATGTTGACTGATCCGCCCCGATTAGCTAGACTACTTGCGGATCAGTCTGTAAAAAATCAAATTGTAAATAATATTATTGACAATATAATAAAGTTGAAAGTTGAAAGTGGCTTATGCCAAAATCAGCATTGATATTGTATACCATATACCAAAAATCCAGTTTACCTAGATTGAGCAGGTACCAACACTCAATATTCTGGACAAGAGAAATTTACCATATACTGCCACTGACAGTACCCAATTAAAAAACCACCGTATACCATATGTACAACCAAAACCCCCTTGCCCCTCCCTGATCATACTCGGTGAAAATTGAGTATCTAGAACTAATAACCCTGCTCTACCTGTTTGGCATTTACCTAATTAAAAGCTTTCCAGGTTAATCCAAAGGATATTAAATGCAGGTTTTTAATAGTAATCTCAATGTTTTAGGGGGTTTTTAAATTAAATTTTTTAAAGAGGAATATTCATTGTCTATAAAAGATGCTATTAGTTACAGATATCGTAAGACAATAGTTATTAATTTTCAGTAAGTGTATTTAATTACTTTGTCTCGTACTATTTTTGGTAGCACAGCTCCCATAAACCTTCTTGTAAAGAATCTTGTTGTCAGGCTACCAGCAATCACTTTGGAGTTGCATGTCATGGTTTTCTTGATGAAACAGAGAAGTCCCTCAAGGTGTTTGCGGCAATTAAGTGGGATCAGTACCATCAGCAGCTTGAGTGCCGCTAGCACTTTTAGCCTCCTCCCTGCCTTCCAAAGCTTCATTATACTTTCAACAGTGGCACTAAAGTTTGATGGTATTAACGAATCCGATAATGAGGCGTAGTATTCTGTTAGTGACTCACAAACACCAGCCTTGGTAAGATTTGTAACATTTTGATAACCAACTTGCTCTTTGCAAGGCAGAACAAATTCATTTCTAGCTTTCAGACAATCCATTGCAGCTCTTGACCAATCAGATTCCCTGTCTTCCATCCATTCCTTGTGGACGCTGTTGCTGAGAAGAGTACCCAGTTCAACTTGAGACAAACTATGACTTGTGTTTGTGATCACAGTTGCCCCCTCTTCACACAAAGATTTCATCGTGGAAGGGCCAAGAACATCCTCTAGAAATGGGACGTCAAGCAGCTGAAGGAGTTTTGCCAGAGCAATTTGGAAATAAATATCTTTTCTTCCTTCTCCAAATGTGTTTTCTGCTTCCCAGTCACTGGTTTGTCGCACTCTAAAGAGAGATGCCATTACAAATATTTTCAAACATTATTACTTATAACTTACTGATTACTATGGTGCTCCTGCATTTTCTAATAAATTAAGTGTGATGAAATTTAGGAAAGTTTGTGGTTCTTTCGAGTTTCAACAACATTCTAATTAATAACTACAGATGTATGGCATAAATGGAAAACGTTTTTGCTGATACATTCTTCATTCAACAAAACATAATCATTACATTTGCATGATTGTCTATTTAGTTTGAACTTCAAAGTGAAACACAATCCTGAGGTTCTACTTTTACTTTTTGGCAGTTTGGGTGGACAGGTCATGCTCAAACAACAGGAGGATTGGTAACATTAAATTTGTCTTTTGACAAACAGTTATTTGATCTGTTGCATTTGGTGAAGGGATACCCAAAACAAGAACTGAGACTGGAAATTTGTTTTTGAATATTAAATAGCAATGAAAACAGCGTATGAGTTACCCAGTCCTGCAATGCAGACTTGCAGTTACCACATGTGAGCCATTAATTTAACTACCATAGTTGGTCAATATTATGTATTTAACTAAGTAACTAAATACCTACTAGTCAACTAGAAAGAGCTGGTCAAAATATACACATACTGTAAACACTCTAATAAGCCCCTGTCTCTAAATAATAAGTCCCCCTCTCTAATAATCCTCCATCTGGAGGTTGAAATTTTTAATAAGCCCCCCTTTCTAATAAGTCCCCCCTCCCCCTCAACAAAAAAAGCTGTAAGCATTAAAACAGAAGGCATACTGTGTTAAAATATTTTTTATTTCTGTTTTTCAGTTTTTAATAGTGTTCGTTATATAATGCAAGAGTTTATAGTTGTTATTAAAGCTGTATAACATTTCAAACCCCATAGACATAGTGTAATTCTGTCTTTCTGTCAAAGAATTTTAAATTAACCTCCCTCCCGTGGGGCTTATTAGAATGGTTACGGTATTTAGAGGCACTTGACTTTGGATGTGGTCCCAGATACGGGTATTTCACAATTTGCAACTGAGAACAATAACTCACATTTGAACTCCCCACTCTTGTATTCCTACAAAAAAAATTATCTGCCAAAAAAATTATGCAGTTTCATTATTCTCAAGTTAACTTTTGATGGGCTAACTTGTAAAAATGTCAAGTCACATTTTTTATAATTTGTGACTAAAGTTAATATATAAATTTTCCTGCACATCTATAACAAATTTGATTAGTACTTCCTAAATTATTACCCAATAAAATTGTTAAAAACAAAATTAAAATTATAAAAGGAAAAGTGGAAACGCATTTATAAATGTTGACTTTCAGCTACTGAGCTTTAAAATGGACAAGAAAACACCGTCTTAAGTTATTTTTTAAAAATAGCTTCAGAAAGAGTCTTCCGACACCACATTGCAACTCACTTGAAATGGCTGTCCAGGCTTTTCCTCCTTTTCTTCCATGGGGACGCGTGGCCTAGCGCGGACTGGTACATCCCTCCAAAGCTCTTTCTCTTTCGAGTACAGGATCTCTTCCACTCCGATCCAAGGTTTTCTTTCTCTTGTGTAAATTTTTCACTCTTCAAACTAGTTCTTCTTTTATCAGTTTCTGCTCTCAGCCAGACATCATTGCTATTTCTCAAAGCTGTATTTTCCTCAGCCTTTTCTAAATCAGTTTCTCCCTCACTGTTCCCAGCAACAAAACGATAAAGTTTGCTGCCGCCTTCGAAGATGATCGCTTCCCCTTTGTTCGAAGCTTCATTGACGGTCACACATTCAAAAACTTTAGAGTCAATCAGACACTGGCAAAGAGATTTCACTTGACTACGCGAGGCATTATTTGCAAGATCAGGATGATTTCTGATGTAATGATACAAAACCTCGATGACTTCTGATCCTTTGAAACAGTTTTCATAAAACTGCATCTTCCATCTTCGCCGTTTTGGCTCCAAATTTGTTCGAAGATGAACAATCAAATCGTTCCAGATTTTCGTCGCTTTGAACGGCTCGTGTACATGACTTTGAACTGCGATTTGGCAGTGGCTTTTTCTTCTTTCCATCTTAGTCTGTCACCAGCGCACAAACCGAGATCATAGCGGAGAAAATATTGGAATTGTTTTTGAACCAACCGCCATTTTTTTTCGGTTTCCTTGAAAAGAAGAGAGCCTGGTACTGAGTGTTAGCCAACTGAGCCCGCACCACAACAAAAAATTGGTCAGCGTTAAGCAACCAACAAAAATGGCGGACGAGGAGGACAAACTAATAAGACGCGATTAGAACCGATTTTATACGTCAAAATACAGTGGCACTGGCAAAGTAAGAAGCAAGTGTTAGGAGAAAAGGTTTGATGGTTCTTTCTCCCAAGTACAATGACTTTTATTCGATGTGTTACACATTTACAGAGGTCTATTTTGGAACCTTTTCAACATCGCGCCCGATTGAGGACAGACATATCGACGTTTGTGATAGGTTTTCGAACTTGCTGTGTTCGCTGTAGCTCATCAGTAACGACTCACAGTTTGAGGGAAGACTTTTGTCTGCAAGAAAATTGGAAAGAACAACTTGAGACTTACCCAGTAACTTCGTTTCAAGGAAGAATCTACCGGGTCAGAAATCTGGAAGATGAACAGAAACCGTTTATTAGGAAAGCATTGCAAGAGTTTTCCAGGCGAAGAGCTCTAGGTTTTGACACCGAATTTGTTTGTAGGACCAAGCAAATCAAGGTTTGTCTTGTGCAGCTGGCATCAGATAAGAAGGTTGTCATCTGGCAAGTAAACAAAATGGACAAAGAGTCCCTTGCAAAGTCAGAACTAGCAAGAATTCTCCGAGGAAAAGTTTTGAAGGTATTCACTAGCATTTATTGTAAAACATGTGATCATTTACAAAGAGGTCATTTCGGACGTGGTTTGTCGCAAAGTTGAGTTGCCTATAAATGATGATGCAGCTGGAAATATGCTGATATCTCATTCTTTTGCATCTAATGCACCAGCAAACAATGTAACTCCCCCCACCCTCCCAGGAGAAACTTATTCAAAACTTTGGCTACCAGGATACTGATACCAGAAGAAGCCCCTGTTCAAACACTCGAGTTCCAAATTAATGCTAAATTGAAAAAAGAATCCTAGGTTTGTTTATTTTACCATTCAAAGTTTTGATCTACAGAACTGACTGGATTGGAGCACCAGTCGATTCACGCTGTTAGGTACAGTTTTATAATGTTAAACTATGTACACATGTTATATAAATAAATATACTTACCTTTTCTCAAAATAGTTTGAAAATAATGTTTTTTACAAATCTCAGGCTCTGTGCCAGACTTTGTGCAACTGATAATTCTTCAACCATTTGCATTCCTTTCAAGCGTAATGACCAATTGCATGCCAAGAGCAAATATTTTATATCAAATTACTCTGCAGTTCTAACAGTTGATAGTTGCTCACCTCCTCTAATTTGCTGCTCACTTCCTTGATCCTTTGAGCGAGGGCAAAAAATGGCCCAATTCCCATATGAATGTGAGTGTCTTGTGCAGCATTTCACACTTAACTACACTTACTTATTCTGTTTTTCCCTGAAAACTGATCAAGCTAAATTAGTTGACCAGTAAGACTGTTAAAAGTTGAATAATGTTTAATTATTTTCAGGTGGGGCATGCCTCAAGTCATGATGCCAAACATATTTCTAAATGGGTTGGATTGGAGGTCAACAATGTTGTTGACACATTGTCGTGGGCATACAAGTTCCGATGCAAACCCAAGAGCCTACAGGCCATGTGTTTCATGTTTCTGAACTGCCGAATTTCCAAGAGCCAACAACAGTCCAACTGGAACAGTCTTTTTTTGTCTGAGAAACAGATCTTTTATGCTGCATGTGATCCTTGGGTCTCACTCAAGTTGTATCAAGAGATGAAAAGGTGAGTATAGTCTCCCCTGTACATGTACCATTTGTCTCACTTATAGAATGACTCTGACGAGAAGCCACACCCCAAATCTCAAATCCCTCTAAATGAAGTTCACCTTCAAATACCTCTAAATGAAGCTCAACATTATTCAGTTTCCTTCTGCAAAGTTGATAATAAAGTATTTACATTAGGCCAAACAAAAAAAATTAGTTGGTTAGCATCTCCACCCGACCATTGAAAAAGCCTCCGACCATAATTTTTTTATTTTTATAAAAAAAATTAATTGCATACATTTCTTGTAAAATGATCCCGAGATTTTTGTAAGATTCCATGAACAATGTTTGCTTTGCCGTTTATCATGATTCTGGACTTGATTAGTAGTTGAATAGAATTGAAAGTCTTTCTGATGAATCATTATAGAATGACTCATTGTTTCTATTTCCAAATGGATTGTAGGAAGTGACGTTCGTTATATGTGCAAAAGAAGCGTAAGGCCACTGAGCCAGCGGGAAGAGGTATAGACAGCACTTGAAAACCTCTTGTACAGCTGCAGGAGTGTACTCAGTGACATTGTCATTGACGATGGAGGTTCGAAAGTCCACGTGCATGCCAACTTGACCTGCAACTCGCAGACCAAGTTTGCATTCTATTCTGCTGGATCATACAAACGTATTTGTATTCATTAATATGTTGTGGGGCAGAGGACGGTGTGCTGGAGAAAGAGGGCTTCTACCCCCAATGCAATGTTTATGATGCAAAGCAGCAGTGGATCAAAAAGTGGGGCAAGAAGGCATATTTAAGTGGATTTGCTTCATTTAGTTTATGTCAACCACTCATTTGTCCTCTGAGTTTGCCAGCTTTGTGCATTTGTTTTGGTTTTTAGTGCTCTTTAGATGCAGACATTCTAACCTTTTAATATAGGATAGATTTGTTTGCGTCATTGGCTCATTTAGTTGAATACCTGTAAAGTTGTTATGTTGACTGTTTCCTTTCTTTTGTATATACTTGAAGTAGTAGAAAACAGTTTATGAACAAGTTGGTTCATTATTAAATCAACTTGGATATAAATATCACGGGAGTGACTTATTTTTTAGTACTCTTGTTGAATTGTACCATTTTTTCCTGAAAAGGAAATGATGAATCAGTTATGAAATTATTGATATTGCAAAAAGAGAATGTATTTTTCATATCAACTGATGAATAACCTTCGTATGAAATGGATTAAGGCTGAATAATAGTTATTTGTTTGATGTTAGTGCATGTGAAATAAAACAGTGGGTGCTATCCCACCCCTGCCCTTTATTTTGCACAAATAAAAAATAAGAAAGTTAACATAAAAATAAGAACTGCCTGCCTGACCATCAAAATCTGAAAAAAAGGATGCCAACCAACTTATTAATTTTATTTGGCCTTATTTTTATTAAGTTTGGTGCAAAAAGTGGTTTGGGGTCAAAAAATAAAAATTCAAAATTATCTCTGTTTTTGCATAAGATACCTCTTCTACCCATAAAAAATGTCCCCCTATATTTTTTTCTGCAAAACATGGCTAGAAACCATGGAAAATGAGCATCAGAGCTGGATGGAAATGCACAACCTAACAAAAGTCGGGGGAAAAGTTTGAAATTTAAGAGAATTTTTCGGAGGTTTATACTCGTCTAGTTGCTAGAACTGCTGCCCTGTTTTTATTCACAAAATAAATGCTGGAAGCCCATAAAATAGAGCTTTCGATATGATGAAACACACAAGAACTAGTCAATTAATTCAGGAATTTGTAACAAGATAATTGGAGCATGTCAACAATTTGTCACAATCTAGATGTACTGTTGGCAAAACTACAGGCCTGTGGTTTCTCTCAGTCAGCTTTGGAATTAATGTCATCATACCTTCTGGGCCGTAAACAACGTTAAGTTGCAATGAATGTGTTCAAGCTATAGTGTTGTTAAGGTAGGGATACCACAGGGATCCCTCCTCGGCCCCCTACTTTTCAACATTTTTGTGAACGACCTGAATTTCTGCACCCCAAGCATCTCACTCAGGCTGTACGCTGATGATACTATTGGTTATGCCTCAGATGTCTCCCCTGCTGTCCTTGAGTTTGTCATTAATAATGACTTACAGCTACTGTCTACCTGGTTTATCCTGAATCATTTTGCTGTCAACAATCCAAAGACACTGGCCTTCCATGCCAGGCCTTGTGGTTATGATTATGATCTGAACTTAAATGGCTTGGAAATTGAGATAAGCAATTCCATTAAAATCTTAGGGGTCACTCTAGATTGTAAACTTTCTTTCAGAGAGCATATCACCGAACAGCTCAAGAAGGCTTATTCTAAAGCATCTGTGCTAAGAAGGATACATCGCTTTTAAAATACCAATGGATATAATGAGTAGAGTGTATGAGGCTTTTAGTCTCCCGCATCTTGAATATTGTAGTCTGCTTTTTGTTGGCATAGGAAAAGTTCAGAGTAACCACATAAATAATGCCAATTAAGTACTACATTTTAAGAACTTTGTTAGGTCATGCTACTTAAGACTGTGCAATATGAACAGTTATAAAAGACTGTTGGTATGTTAAACTTAAGGGACAGAAGGATTCGCCAGTCACTTATTCTATTATATAAATGCCTCTATTGCAGTGGACCTCAATACATTCGTGACTTTTTCAATTATAGGAGAGGTGATGGATTTACTCTTACCTTACCTAAATTTAACCTGCAGTGGAAAAAAGTCCTTTTTGTACATGATTAGTCAACTCTGGAACAAGCTACCTCTCAAAGTTCGTCAGGACAGGTGGCCAATCTTAATGACTTTAAACAAAACCTGATGAATGTTGAATTATAGTAATTTAGTAATTTTTATAAATTTTAGTAAAATTTGGTATGGTTACGTGACAGTCAATGATTATTCATAATGTATGTACAGTTTTTGGACTTGTAATTACAACTAAAATTTTTTTTGTGTACTTAGGCCAGACTTTTTATATTCCTTGGTTTACGGCAATTTTTTTCAAAGATCAAATGTCGCGGGTCGGAATAAAAAT
>JAOEJI010318435.1:0-11249 GCA_025448255.1 Umimayanthus chanpuru | reverse complement strand
CAGAGACGAAAAGAGTCAAGACTATTAAATTTGTTTAAAACCATATTAAACGAAGACATAGCATAATTGAAAATATTAAACACCAGGGCATTTAACCCTCGGAAGTTTATCGTGGTGGGCAGCCGTTCAAACATCTACTAGAAAGAAGCATTAGAGATTGGATTGCGCTGCCAAACTTTATGGTTGAATCAACAAATGTAGAGAAATTTCAATCGGCCATGAGAACCTGTTATATAGCTTTGCACGTTTACAAGTTTAAAACAGCATCTGCGCGAACATTGCACTTTCTTTTTGTTCTTATTTTTAACGTGAGCAAATTACACCAGCACACATCCACAGTGGTGGGCTAGTCCTTTGTGGATTCACCTTTAGATTCATATTGTGTTTCCTTTAAGACTTTGCAAGAGTTGGCACAATTCACAAACTTGGGTTTGGCTTCGAGTGTCAAGATTTTGATTAAGACAAACGCATTTTTTGTTGTTAATTCAAAAATGCTATCCCATAACCGAAAACATTGTTGCACAACTCATATCATTAAATAAACACTTTTAGCTCGACCTGATAAATTCTAGAGGAAATATTCCTCGAGGTTTAGGCGCCAGATTGTCCCAGGACATCAAAACATTGTAATATGTAGATCTTTGTAGTGCCAGGTTCAAAAGCTGATTTCATTTACCGAACTAAAACTGAGTCTTATCTCGAGGCGCTGTTTCCGATATTCTCAGTCTTGCTATGGCTAGATGATTGTTTCCTTAGTATTTCCTGGCACTGGACATGTGCTGTTATGGAAATTGTATATGGTGCGTCATCTGAATCAATAAATGGGACAACTGCGCATCCGATTGTTTAGCACAACTCGCTTAACCCGCGGAGCCCACGTTTTACCGCGTCAGCAGAAAAGTAAGAGCTCTGGGCCATGGGGTCGAGGTTCCATTCCCGACCTAAAATTTTTGAAATTTGCCAAAAGAAAAACCAAATAGATACACGTACGTGTGAAACGAGTAAAAGGAGTCTTCAGAGTTTATTTCGTGTAGCTGTTTCATTCTTCTGAACACACTTCAGATAAATATCCCGGTGCTGTCGAGTTTAACAACTTTGCTTAAATTTGACCACATTTTCATCTCAGTTGGACTGTAGCACCAGCGACATCTGAACTTCAAGTGGGCCAAAGGTCACTGGAGTCACAACATTATTCTTAAGGAGATCTTATACAACTGAAACAAAAAAATTTTCAATCCACTTTTTCGACAACAAATCATTATTATGGAACATGTTGTGATATATAAAAACAAACATGGCGGCGAACAAGGATAACTTGATAACCATCTTCAATGGAAATTTTTGGCACTTTCTCGTTACCAAAAGCAGTCTTTGTTTTAACAAAACTTATGGGAAAAGAATAAAGACTCGATACTTATTCAAATTTTGAAGTGTCACTTTTGACTCCTAAGATGGGACGAAGACCTTAAACGGGGTAGTCTTCTAATCGGTGCTAGGCGTTTATTTATGGGTGAAAATTTCTTCCATTTTTCAGGTTGATATTTTTTATGTTGTTGACCACAAATAGAGTATACATAGGGTATAACTATATAGCATGTACATGATATATTCACGTTGACATATGAAACAGAACATAAACAAGGGCATAAAGTATAACAGTAATAACACAACTTTGAACGTCGGAAAAAAACTAACATAACACTTCCCAATATGAGTTCGAATAAACACCAGACCCCGAATAAACGCCGAAACCCCCGAGTTAATGCCCACGGCGTTGTTGACCCGGCGTGAAATAGGGGCTAGGCGTTAAATCGAGAAAATACGGTATCTATTCGATGGCTGGATCTGCTTTTTTTCTTTCCGCTAATTCATTCTTTCACTTACCTTCCACTTATTATATAATATGTCACAATCATTGTAATGGCTGCCTAGATTTTAGCCCTTATGGTTATTGCAGGTAGCTAGTACCCAATTCTCAATATTTGCAGTGAGTAAACTCTAATTTTATTATCTATTTATCTGTATCATATTCATGTAATTATGTAATTGTAGTTCCGGGTACAAATAAAGGTCTTCTTCTTCACTGACTGCATGTCATTCTCGTTCCCCATCTTCACTCCGGTATAAAAGTATATAGTCACTATAGAAGAAAGTTCGTTTCACTGCCGACAAATTTGAGGACTGAACCGTATCAACACGGTATCAAGCCAACACTACTATGTTGTTTGATGAAACAAAATAGTTTCTGTTGCAGAACTTAGTTTATCGACATGATGGAATATCGGCTGTACGTGCAACGCTTTCGATTGATTCAAGTTGTTTTCTTTTATCAAGTGTTATTTTCGTTTTTCCGTCTCACGGTGGTTTAAAGTACAAAACTAGAGACTCGGTGTCTCAACGGAAAGTGCCAGCCTACCGAACTTCCTCGGTGAGACGAGAGCGGTTGAATATAAACAGCACGATTGTATCATTGTTCTTGTGTGTTCCAATTCAAAAGAATTTAAACAGGAAGTTCCGCTGTAAAAGGGACTGGTCAGACCATTCACACATTTGAAAAATACTGTTGTTTCTGCGTTGGCGAGTAAGCTGAATATGGGTTTGATCGACAAGGGCTGATATGGTATATTTTTCGCCCGAGAGGTTTGGTGTATAGCTGACGTTTTGAGCGTTAGCCCTTCGTATACACACACCAACTGAAGTTTGTTGTGGTTTCGAAATCTGAATTTTAAATTTGGAGATTGGAACGGTGAAAAGAGGTGGGACTTGGCCGTTTATACCGGAACTTGTTGTTTTTAAAATTAACTGTCGAAGTTTTCTTCATATATTTTATTTTATTTCATGTTTTATAAATATGACATTCAGAGCCATGCAAAACAAATTAAGTTATCAAATGGAAAATCGCCGGTAATTGCAGGCACGGGAAAAGATTAACATTGCAAGTAGATACAATCGTCGGGGTATACAATCACAGATTTTCCTAGAATGTACTGATTGCTATTTTTCCAGTTTCCAAGGTCATGTTTCATCCGGTTTGTAATTTTTGTCCCCCGAAGACGAAGGAGTCCAATATACTTGTCGCTGAATCGTTTTAAACTGAGAGATCTACATGCACGTGCTTATTGCTGCCAAGCGACGCGAAGTCAGCGAGTCTGTTCAGCATTTATGTCCGTTTTCCCTGTGTCTAGTCTGCGGTAGGAGTTCCGGATCACTATAGGGTCTGGGTACGAGCGCGACCACTTTGTAAACGTCCGAGAAACCTCGGCTCGCGACTAAAACGCCAACCTCAACAAATTTCCTTTTACTTGTCTGTATTATCCCATTCGGTTTTATTTTCTATTTCGCGTGAAGCCTGAAGGTGTGTGAACATGAAAAAATCGAAGCTTTAATTTTGACGCCGAACGAAGATTGAAAGGTTTCTTACCTTGTTCACGTTCTCAGAAACCACAAAATTAAACTTTTTACGTTTTATTTTTATAGATGACGGAAAGGTGGCCAGATGGCTGCATTCCCGCGTGAGGTCATTGTATGTTGTAATTAAGTCTGTAGGTTTGTAACGTTCTCGTGGACGGCCGCGTCATAGTTGTGTAAGGTCGCTAATAACCACGTGGTTACTGCTAGATAGCTCAGTTCCTCTGCAGACTGGAAACGAATGAACGCATTCAATGGAGCATTGTAGCAAACTCATAATCTTATGTTAACCTAAGGTGCCCGCGCTAATTTCAACCATCGATAACCTTCTTGATATTCAAGTAACAGCCACCAAGTTGGTCACTTTAGATTCTGAAAGAAAAGTTACGTAATTGCTACCGTTTTTTGACACCATGTTCGGCCAAATTTTGATTTCTTAAATATTTTTCTCCATAATTAACGAAACCTTTCAAACAAGTGCTACTTTATTCTTGAACTCGATGTTTTATATTTTTATGGCCATTATTAAAATTGCTTGTGATTGTGACGTCTGTTTTGCGCAATACCTTTCTAGGAAAACCAAGATGGCGGCCATGTGCTTTGTACTGTGTCAATATTCAAAGCTTTTTCTGATGAACCTTGCGAACAGAGCAAAAAAGTAAGAATAAAGCAACAGTTGTGGTATTTAATGCAAAAAGTTTGAGTGAAATAATAATGTTGCAGTTTCTGACTTTACCTGAAAAAAATATGCTTTGCAAAACAGTAACTCTTTCTCTTTAAATTAATATTATATTATTTATGTATAAGCATTCATTTGTTGTTTTTCCAACCAAAGTCGCATGTCAATTAAACTACAACAAATTGATTGTCTCACGATTCTCTACCAGTACGATTGTTACTAATACTACTATTACTACTACTACAGACTACTACTACCACTGCTGCTGCTGCTACTACTACTAGTACTAGTACTACTATAACTACTACTACTACTACTACTACTACTATTACCACTACTACTACTACTAGTACAACAACTACTACTACTACTACTACTACTATTACGATTACTTCCGACTACTACTATTACTATTAATACTGCTACTGTAAATACTACTACTGCTACTATACTGCTATTAGTACTACTATTACTACTACTACTACTACCACTACTACTACTACTTCCACTACTACTACTACTACTACTATTACTAATAATAAAAATAATAATACAATTATTACTACTACAGTTGCTACTACTACTGCTGCTCGTGCCCCCCCCACCACCACTGTGCCCAAGTGTTCAAATGTTGCCATACTGCTCTTCACATGCTAATCGCATCAGAGCTTATGGATGGATAATATGACTTCTTGTTGTGTCGCCATTGTTTACACATTTTTTAAAAGAGCTCAGAGTCGGAGACAATAGAAGAATACCTTTGTGCATGCTGTCTTTTTATTGGGCATTTGATACCAGCTCAACAGTCGAAATGTACATGTAAACGAATTTTAAAACTCTTTGTAGGTTGACATCAACACGGAGAAAAGAATGCAAACGGTATGTGAGCTTTGAGGATTTGTTTTGGATGTTTGCCTTTTTTGTTTTCAGTGTATTTTGACGGCAGAGCAATCAGATTAGTCGGATACGACTTTACAGTTTAACAAACGGAGCACAGGAAACTAACTGGCGTAAGCTCCGTTGAATTAATCGAAAAGGATGGGTAATCACTTTTATTGCTGTATTAAACAGACACAGATTGGAGAAAAATCCTAATTGTGGTTCAGCGTTGCAGACGACTGGAAAATGCGTAGGCGAGAGGTTGTCCATGTGTGACAGTTTGAAAGCACATTGTACAAACGAAATACCAATGAAACTTGAAATGAAAATTGTGTTGTTTATGGGGACGAAAATGGTATTAATCTTTCCTTTTATAGGAAATACGAATAATGGATGTAATTGGAAGTACCTTTTTCAGGAAATGAAGGACTTTTAAAAGGCAGATTAAACGAACAGCTCCGACTGCAAGGAAGCTCGAATGTTGATTTCAGTTTATACTGTCAGAACAAAGACTAAAAGGCCACCATTATTTTGCTACAGCTGGCTGCTTTTGATGCAAAACAGTGGGATATCGATTGCATCGCCAGCCTAATCAACCAGTTAGATTGACGGACTCTTAGTCGGGGTATGCACACGTCACAAATCGGCTGACCCTCATGAGAGAGCATAGCGAGTCTGCACCAGACCGCGACAAACTATAGTCGAATTGTGCCTCGCAAATGAAAGCGTTCGAGTCCGACGCAAAACAACCGAACCTTGTTACCAGTGAGTGATGTAAAGATATGCTTGTTCGTGCCTTTGTCATCGCGACAGTAGTGGTTATCGTTGTTAGAGGGAGGTTCACTACTTCCCATGGCTTAGCGCTTGCGGCAGGAAACTCAACGCAAATCACGGGTAAGTCTATAAGACAAGTAACATGCAAAAATCTTTCTTTTAGCTACACAGACAGAATTGGCGGGCTCAGTTATTTATGGACTGAGCTGCGAGCGTTTTGTTGATATGGATCGCTTTCGTCTTTTATTTTATTTTATTTTATTTAGCAGTGACAGCTTCTTTCTGAGATATTTTTAAGAAAACAAAGTTGGCTGAAGTGAAATGGCTTGGCTCATAATGCACAGTTGATGACATCTACCGTACCGTGTTTTACGGAATCAGTAATTCTAGTTTCTATCCCGACTACAATCACAAACATATTCCCACACACATGGACGTTTCAGAAATTACTGAATTGGCCAAAAACTGATATGCAATTTAAATCACAAACTCACGCAAATACAAGCCCCCGCGAAAAGTCTTCTTTGGGGCCTAGTCAATTGGAAATGTAAAAAGTGTAGATTTATGAAGAATATAATACGTCCTAATTTTTCAACTGTCATTTCATGTTTTATTAAAGTTGTCCCTGTAATTCTTATTGATATATGCCTCGACCAGATTCTAAATACCTCGTTTTTCTCTCAGAGAAACAAGGAAGCTGTGGATCGCAGCATCGATGCTGTAAACTTGGACACAGAGCCGCTCGCCAAGCTTACACTTGTCGGTTTGAGGCCTTTATTCAAGCTTTGGAGCAGCAAAGATCTTACAGCCATCGACTCATCGGCCATAGGAGAAGTCCAGATCGCATGGTTGCTGTGAAAGCCTTCAAGAGAGCTTCGAGGTTTATGAAGAGATTGGGGCGCTGCCACAGTTCACCACACAAGAGCTGTTTTCAGATTTGTTGTGAAAAGAAATCAAACGACATAAAGAAAAGCGCAAAGGGGAAGCAGCAACAAAATGTCCTAGCAAGAAAGCCTAAGAATTCTAAGATTATCAAGATTGTTCATCCCAGGAAGAAAAAAATTGTTTTGAATTTACCAGATTTAAAGAAAAAGCCGTGACAACTGAAAACCACGTGCAAGGTGGCATCAAAACGAAAATCAGGATTGTCTTCGTGGAGTTTGGAACTTTAAAAAGGTGCACAGAACTTTCTAAGCCTAAGGGACCATATTGAAATGCTATTGAATGAAAACCAACTGACAGACATAGAATTCATAGCTACATAACTAATTTATGAACAATACCCGACCAGGCATGGAGCTGAAAAGACAAACACTTACACAGACAGTCCCGTCTACAACTCGGAAATTAATAGCAATATTCAAATGACTTGGCTTGTGAGTTTTGCACTTAAAATTAAGATTGATAGGATATACATTGCCTTGCTTTAAGCGACGTTTTAATGAATATTCTATATTCTCTTACAGAGAATTTAAGTAACTATTGTAAATAGAGGTCGTTCTGCTATCTGAATCTTTCAAACAAAGACAGGCGTTGACGGCTGGTATGTATGAGATTTGTCTGATCGATAAGAGTTGCTGAAAAGCTTTTATTCCTGAATACAAGAACAATTTATTGGTATGGATGATAGATTGGATAAAAATAGCTTTTAAAAGAAGGAATAGTTCATTTCCAATAGCAAAAGGGGAAATTATTCTAATATTGTATTATGTTTTATCCTTAACTCCATAAGTGCCTCGCTGATACTGGAAATCCAGGTAAACAAAAGATATCCTCGGTATAAATATTACGGAATAGTTCAATTGATAATGAAAATAAAATATGTAGAATATATATGTGTGTACAAATGGGATATAGTATTTGCGTGTTGTGATTGTGAGAAAAACGGAAGCCATCGGGTCACGTCTTTGGCAAAGTCGAACACTTCTTCACGTGAATGTTTTAGGCGCTCAAACTTCAATGGCCTTTTGCCCTTAACTCTTGAAGCTTTGGCGTATATTTCAAGATAAAGCATTAGGTTATCGGGATCACTGATGCTGAAACTAGTCAATATCAAGCTTAAAAGAACTCTTGAGGTTTGACACAAAACCAAAAGTTCGGACAGAATGCGAAAAACTTTATCCGTTTATGCGACGTACTAAAATAAGAGCAGATTCAGTGTTCACTCACTTAAGAAATGTGAGAAGTTTTATCAAGTTTCAGCTTTCTATAAACTGAATTTTCAGGTTTTACGAAAGGACCGAGAGTAGTCATCACCACGAGACAATAGTTGTCATGGATGCAAACACACATAAAATATCACGAGGAAATTTGTTATTGTATAGATAAAGACTCCGTATCAATACTATGATAATAAATTTTCGCGTGATATTTTTACAATTGTTTACTTGACAACTATTGTTGTTAATAAACAATGAGATATTTAACAACCAATACTTGGTCAAATATTTTTGTTAAGCTTTCTTGAAGTTGAAATAACGGTTTGTTACACACTTCAATTAACTTGACTAAACTCAGTGTTTGGTTGTATTTTGTCAGCACCAAAATTTTCAAATTTCAAGTTGATTGTTGACTGCCTTGATGTTTCTGCGTTCCAAGCTCGTCGTGGCTGGCTCAACCCTCGTTTAATGTGGGGTGGAAAAGTTCATTAAGTACCTTCCGCTACAACTGCATAAAACTCATTAATTAATTGGCCGGATCTTATTTGTGTTGCAAAGGTCTAGTCTTTGTGTTCTCTTGTGTCAGGCTGCCTCAGTTTCGTCTGCTCCGACGAAGGGCTAACGCTCGAAACGTCAGCTAAACAACATATCCAACAGGCGAAAAACATATCATGTCAACATTTGTTGATCAAACCCATATTCAGCGTACTCGCCCATACAGAAAAACAGGTTTTTTTCAAAACTAGTCTTCCAGTGCCTCAGTTTCAGTTTCTTGAAATTGTTGTCTGCGACAATCAAATACAATTTGGTTCCATTTGGCACTTTCTTTAGCTTGTTTAAGGCTAACTTAAAACAGCGTATTTAATTCTACCGAATTTAATTAAACGCGATAAACTCGATATCAAATCTTGTTCTTAAATGAAAATTTTAAAAAGATTTAATTAGAATTTACGACTGGAAAGAAACGTCTTCGCTAATTGAACCGTTTAAGCTTTTTAAAGCAGTTTTAAGCGAGGATTTGAAGTAAAGTTTAACGCGTTCAATAAATTCGATCGAATTAAATACGGTTGAAATACGGTGTTTGAACTTGGCCTAATTTACACGACATGCAGTTACCTTCTTTTTATTCATCCATTTGTCTCATTACTCAAAAGAGTATAACTCAGTGATGTTGCTATTTCAAGCAATCTGATTGGTTCGCTATCTTGGTCAATAACTCTGCGCACGGAGCAAAACAATGACCGGCGCAAACTCTCCGTTTTGCGGAAGTGACAGAAGAGGAAATCTTGCAAGTACTTGCTTTTATTGAATGCGTTGTCAAGTTTGATTATGCTAATACAATTATTCCACTCCCCTGGGGGCTTTTCAGGGTAATTTACAATCTTTTAAAAAATATCTTAAAAATTACCGTAATTTATCTAATATCCACGAAACTCTATTTATTCGGGTGCGCCGCCAACCCTTCACCGAGGGACGGGAGTCCTGTCCAGTTCCAACATATCAAGGGAACATGTCACGTGACTCGAAAGCTTTACTAAAAGTTTGTCGTACACTTATTAAAATTTATAACTCTTTTTCCTTTTTTTATGATACGTCATGTGTAACTATTCTTTCCATGTATTAATTTATCTAAAATGTTCTCTACAATGCTGAATAAGAAGTGGTAAAACAATAAAAATCTATTAAAAAAATGTAATAGTTGCGCATAAATCACAGTTGTCAGGTACTAGGTATGAGTCGCAATATAAAAGCACCGACATCTGGAGTATACAACGTGAGCGTGAGGAAACTCTATAAACAAGGCTTACGCCCCCCCTCCCCTCCCTCCCCTATATCAGACATGTACCAACTTGTACAGTTTTCCCTGACATAAACATGCGCCCTCCAAGAAAAACTCTAGAATAAAAATAATAACTTTTATTTATGTGCTAAATCATTGTCAACGCTGTACAACAATATTTAGATAAAAGCTTTACAACGATCACAGTAATACTAAAATTGAAGACATTTTATGGTTTTGCGTACAATTTGGTGCATATATAAAAATATTCAGTCATATTGAATTTGAAGGAAAACTTACCTGATAATTATAGAAATATTCAAACTTTAGATAGAAAATATAAAATCGACCTTGTCAGTCAAAGCATCAATGTTCAACTCAACCATCCATTAACAAATCTTTAAGCGGCCGTTTTCCCACCACACACAATGAAATAGAAAATATTTCAACTAAAAGTTTTCAATAAAGATTCAACGGCAAATTCAAAAACGGTCAGAATTCCGGTTCTGTTGCTGCAGTTAAAACAGATTGGCCGCCATGAACCAAAAGTTCGTGTTCAAAGCTTTAAAATAACGGCAGGCTTTTAGCAATTTTAAACTCTAAAATCTTTAAATGCTGTATAAGATGTACAAAGACTAGTTTGTCAGCCACGTGTACTAAAGTCAGTTTATATAATTTTATCAGGCAAAGTACCAAAACAACAAAAATAGATATCAATTGAGACACATTAAAAGACAGGCTAAAACATGTCTGCTATCTTAAGTGTTTTTTGATTGGATTTAACGAGGATCATGATCTTAACGAGGATCATGATCAAATTTGGGGAAAAAAATTGCCAATGAACCTGCTCATTACAAGCCTCACCACAACTATTGATAAAATTTCAAGTACTTACGGCTTCATGTACACAATATTTACAATAACAATTTTGCTTTTTGCGAACCTCCTGGCCCTGTAAATTGCAAAGGGATTCAGTAAAGGAGATGCTGACTAGTATTGGTAGACTCATTAGGTTTATTCATACAGGTTCAAACACCAAATATGGAAGGTTCAGAAATCGCTCTAATTGAAAAAAGCTTGACTGGATAGTAGTTGCTGATCAATTACTGATTAGTGATTAGATGATTATTTTTAAACGCAAATTAAGCTTTATATACATCGGTTCGGTGTCACTCGACACAGTTGATCCTCAGGCATAATCGTGTATTAGTGTTAATCGGTTTCAACAGCTTTTTGCATTAAGAAAACTGAGAACCGATTAAGTGATGTGAAAAGGTTATGAAATTATCAGGTTCATCTTGCTATAATCAAAAATTGATAAACTCAAACTTTCCCTTATGGTGCTTCTTCGACCCATAGTCCGCTGTAGCAGTTTTACTCTTGCAGTTATAAACTTGCGTGAACTGTAGCAGACTAGCAGTGAATGTTGTGAATCGTAATGATGAAATGTTGGCCAATTGCAAATTTGTATGAAAATTGTGCGTTCTTTCAGTTCACGACAACAATGTGTGCAGTTTTGCAGTATATTAGTTATTACAAGCCTGGATGCTAAAAATGCCAATAGAACGGG
>JAOEJI010318324.1:0-11250 GCA_025448255.1 Umimayanthus chanpuru | reverse complement strand
AAAATTAAAATAGCCGTATCTCAAAAACTATTTAAGATACAGATCTCAAACTTCAGATTTTTTCTTTTGAGTGGAAACGGAACAATTGGTGTGAAAATAAAGAAAATCAGAGACCAAAGTGCGTGGGACATTCTGGATTTTAGGTGAAATGACATGGAATGACCCAACTTTAACTTTAAGTTTCTGAAGCGGTCCGTATAGCTCTTTCCTTGGAAAGTTTATGAAACTGATTAAATGTTTTAACCTGTTCTGGTCACCAGCCATTGAGCATTCTGAATCTTAGTGTACAGTGTACAGTAAATAAACTGTACACTGTATATTAAAACCTATAAGGAGGAACTTTAAAGAAAACAAAATTCCTGGAGTTATCCATGGTTTAGTCACATAAATGATTTATACCAGACATTAGCATTAGGTCAGACACTCTAATTTATAATTTATATCAGGAAATCCTACATACTACTATACTGTGTTGTATGTCAGCCATTATCTGTGTAAGAGCAAATGTCTGATTTATATAAAGTTTTATGATCTACACAACTTCTTCTGAAGTAGAACTTGTAACTGGCTGCACATTTTGGGAAACAACACTTGGTAGTCATTTTATACCAATATTGAAAAACACACAATTATGAAATTCCAAAACTTTGTCATAGTATTGAAATTAACTTAGTTTGTAGCTAATCACCTTTCTCACAGTGGGCAGAACATAAGGCTTGCCTGAGTCATCCCTGTATGCACCAGCACCCAGGTTCATCTTGTTTGGGTTCGTGTCTTTCTTGAAGGCTTCAGTAATACCAAGGATGGCATCAGGAGGACCCATCTCAACACCGGACCACCAGGAGCTATCAAATGAAAATGAAGATAAAGATTAATTAACTGTTAAAAAAACATTCCAAAAACTACTGGGGTTACAAAATTCCAAGTAAACTTGATTTAATGTGATATTATGGCCCACCACATTTTTCAATGACATAAATTACAGATTATTCCAGATGAGTACAGTTTTTTAGCACATACTTTTTTGTGATGCTCTAGTTATAAATTTACAGACAGGGCCGGCCATAGCTTGCATCAGGCAGGGAGAGCAAATTTCCCTCTCCCGGGGCCCTAAATAAAATTTTGGACTGGAAGTTAATTTAAGAGTATTTTTTCCAATACAATGCAGTGACTAGAAGGGCCATAGTTATCGTCGGTTAGGGAGGGCCAATTCCCTTCCCCCCTAAATTTTTAGTCTAGCTACATGTACGGTCTGACAGAACTTTGTTATCTTGGTGGTGGAAGGTGTAAACAACTGAAGTGATCGTATTCCTCAGACTAAACGTTTAGCAAAACACAAACATTGTTAGCGGAAGGTTCTAAAGCTATCTGGGGTAGTGCTTCAACAACTTTAAAGGCTCCATCAAATACATGTATCATTTCATGCATTGTAAACCGTGGGAGTTTGATGTGTGTATTATTTATCCATTACATAGAGGAAACAACATCAAAGATTTTTCCCTACCTGCCTCCCCACTCATCCCCTGGCCTGCCTTCCCTGACTATGTATCGTCAGGTTTCGTTTGTATTAAAGGAAATCTGATGGGTGAGACAAGGCTGGCAGAGTGGGGTGAGGGGGGCAGGACAAAGTTTGACCAGAGTTTTTATGATCACAATCTCTTTAGTGGAAGAATACAAATATGAGCAAAATATGTAACTCCCAGGTGTCGACTGCCTACCCCTTGCCAATCTCACTCCTCCCCCCTTTCCAGTCCCTCCAACTGAATGATGGGCTTAACATTGACAGGCTAGGTAGGTGCAGAAAACATCCATGGGTGAGGAGGTTGCCTTTTCGCATCGCATGAAGTACATCTCCTTGTTACTCAGTTTCCTACCCTAAGGCAAATGAACTTTAATCTTTATAATTATGAATTTTCCAGTTGAACAGTCATCGCCAAAGGAACATGACACATGTACTAAATTTATCTAAATTTATATAAACTCTAGCTTAGTGACTGATTACTCTGATCTCTCTTTTTAAAACAGAACGATATATTTGGAAAAGTTTGAAGGGAGTTAGCCACATACTGGGCTAGTCAACAGTAATCAATTTATTAAACTGACACTCCAGTTTCGTGCAAGGTCACGTTTTTTAAAATCGCCATCTGACCGACTTCGGGACTCAAAAATATGTTCAGACGAACATCGTTTAATCTGGAGGAGTTTATTTAAAGTTTTACTGTATTCGATTACGTCTGATGAACTACATTTATATTAATAAAATGACCAACTTTTAAAAATGCCGGTGGTGAAGACATTTTATTGCCACAAGTACAATTTATTGTTGTTGTTTTTTCAAAACAATACACTTTGTCTTCGCTTACCTCGATCTTACACATGCGGCGATGCACGATTTGGCGGGAGTCGTTAAAGTGAACTGGCGTTGTACAGCACGAGTTAGTGCCATGTTTTCTTTTCAAAAAACCAAAAAACTCCGACTTCTTGCAAGGGAGACCAGGACTGAGCCGCCTGCGCATATCACGTGAAGTTTTTCGGACATCGCGCATCAATCCACGTGCAAGAACGCTGGGCTTCACGCTGGTCTCACATGGTTCTTCTTCTTCGGCCGTCTTCGATCAGTTGCCGAAAAAATCCGAACACTTCCGAAAATTTCCGAAACATTATGTGACAGGCGTTTTATCCGCAACGCATGACGGGAGAACGCTTGATGAGGAAGACGCCTTGCCGTAGTTGATGGCTGTCGCCGAGATTTACATCAAAATATTGGTGGAAACTTGGTTATAACAAGGCTAATTGTTGAGGATTCTTTCAGAATATGTCAGAAGAAGGCAGAGATGGATCAAGGTTTTTATATCATTTTGTTTTCTTTGAAAAATGTGAGCGCACTTTGCTGCGCAATTAAGATGTTTGTGGCGTGCTTGAGATTGTGTTTGGATATCAAGTGCGTTTTGCGCCGTTCTTTCTCATAGAACTTCTCAAACTGTGGAGGAAAAAGCCGTGGAAATAGACCAAATGAGCGGCTCTGGTTCAACTCGTGAGCTCTTCGCTAGCAGTAAACAGCGGAGAGCGAACATACATTCTGCGGTTGAAAAACTCGGCCAAATCAAACTAGCGAATTTAGCAAAGGTGCGTCACTGAGTCACTGACTCACTCGATCGTCTGATAAGAATTAAGTTTTAAGATTGCTTGATTTTATTTTATACGCAAATCAGTTCATGTCGTGAACTCAGTTAGCTTTTTCAATTGATGAATTTCAGTAGCTTTGCATTGTGACTGGACATGGTAAATTGGTTTAAATTTCACTAGACTCTAAGACTGAGGTTGCTTTCCATCTGTTCGGGTGTAGCCGAATTGACGCTATTGAGAGGGATTAAGGTAAGAATGGAAATTTGAATTTTCAGTTGCACTGCGAAACTTAAGTCAGAGCTCCCTGTGGTTATGGCCAGGATGGTCCTGCTCATGGATCAGAGCCACTCAGTTCTCCTGCTCTGGTCGGCAAAAGTGCAGAAATTCGGAGAGTTGTGGCGGGAGAATGTACATGTGCACATTGGACCTTTCTATTTAAACTGGCAAGAATCAGTTCTTTTTGGCTGACCAGAACAGACAAATGAAAAGCAACTTAAGTTAGAAGCCCCGTTTACACCTTGCAATATTTGGTGCAGTATGGATCAACAAATTCATTGTTCAGTTTTACCCACGGTCGGACTCTATTTAGGTAGTAATTGCTATGCATACATTTTAGTGCAAGCCATACCAAACAAACCATGCAATGTAAATGGGGTATAAAGCTCTCTTATTGTATAAGTACATGTGTATTATGAAGCATAGCAAAAATCTATGTAGTTTTTTTTTCTATCAATACAAGCCATACCCCAAACTTTATCCTTAATAATAAAATTATGACAAGCCATCAACTGCAGTTGGTGAGTGACAAACTACAGTTTGTTGAATGTGTTTTCTTCAATTCTGTGTCTAAAGGTCTCTGGTGAAAAAGGTAGTTCTAGAAGAAGAAAAGAAGCACGACCAAAGAAAAGAAGAAGAACAGACTTCATGTAAGTATTATAGGTACTGTTTATTTAATGGCCAGTAGAATTTATTCAATCTGTTATGATCGCCGTGCAACGGCATGAAACTCGAGTAACTGACTTTTTATCCAACTTAAATTTTTACATATATCCAAAAAATTTTACCATCATATAGTTTTACACATTATATTTTGCTCTGCTGCAAAGTATTGAGCACTCTGAGCACCCGTGCCAGCTTCAATTCACCAAATGTTCAATCTGTTATTTAAATGCTTACTGTAATGTGC
This sequence comes from Umimayanthus chanpuru, assembly GCA_025448255.1. NCBI lineage: Eukaryota > Metazoa > Cnidaria > Anthozoa > Zoantharia > Parazoanthidae > Umimayanthus > Umimayanthus chanpuru. Next base: position 6,938 of record JAOEJI010318324.1, on the reverse strand, counting down.
AATGGATATTAAGTAACCCCCATGTTCCGTGGTCCCTGAAACATCACTTACAGAAGAAGCAGTTAAATATTGTTTTCTTGTCCTCCATTATCACTGACAGTTCTTTCCTTTTCCTGTCAGAAAACCACAACACAAAGGGAATGACCCAAGAAAGATAACCTCAGATGAAGTGAAAGATTTTTATGAATTCTACATGAGAAAAAAACGTACAAAAAAGCAAAAAAATATCTCCATAGAATCAGCCTCAACATCTGCAACCACAGAGGCACCACCTAAAGATGCAGCACTACAACAATTGAGTTTTCCTTTTGTTCCCCAGCTGGTAAATCCTGCAGCACCACAAGCTTTACCTACTATGCAGCCACTTACATTCCCAACAGGTTTCTCACAAATGATTACCCTCCCAGACGGCACTCAACAGCCTGCGTTTTTCTTTGTTATGGGTGCTCCCCCCATCGTGCAGGGAACAAGCCAAGAAGGTTCTAGTACATCTGTTGCACCAGTCATAAACCCACTGGTTATGTCACAGCCACAACCGGTAGCACTGAATGTAACTTATCCAACTGCTGGCAATTGTTCAGCTGACTTGTCAGTTATTGAAAAGGCCATGCAGCTTGCTGCTGCCGGCAGCGGTTCATCCCGAGTTGAAGAACAGCAGCCTGCGCCCAGTGTGCAGTATTCAACAGGAATAGAAGAACCAAAGGCACAACTTGAGACTGAATGTCATGTTACTCAACATCCTCCGCTAGAGACGATTGCTGTTGAAGACATATCAGTGACAGTGCAGACGGCAAACTCACCCGCTGCTCCAACGCCCACAGAGCTCATCCTGACAGAGCCAACAGTTGACCCAGTGGCTGTTGACCAAAATGTTGCTCCCATGAGCAACATAGGACTAGTTGTACCAACCACAGTTAATCAGAGTTCACAGCATGAAGTAAATCTGCCCCACAAGTCAAGTGTTAAGTACAAAGTTTACAAGTTTTGTGAAGCCACGACACAAACAGGGGCTACAGAGGCTGTGGCATCACTTGCTGAAACAATGGTTGAAAAAGCAAAGGTTGAAGGTGTTATGCTGCCTGCGGCGAAAAAAGACAAAGAGGGAGGGACTAAATCTGCAAAAAAGCAAGGTGAGTTATTGTCAGTGATAAGTTTGTTATCCAGAAGTTGATGGTGGTGGACTTCAGGGCAGTATAAAAGCTCTACTCTCAGAACGAAATATTCCATTGGTTGCTGAATATTAACAGTAGCAACAGCTAACACTTCTTAACAATATGCTGTATGTATTGTGTATGTTTGTTTACAGATGGTCAATTTTAGAGTTAAGGTTTGGGTTACTTACATTGTTTTTCTGTCCAATGGGATCTTTCATTCTAAGAGTAGAGGTTGACCCCTTCAGGGCCCAGTTGTTCGGAGAGTGGATAACTTTATCAAGCCGCCAATCCAGTGGATAAAATTGATGCATTCTTAATTTTGATTGGACAACAAGAAAATTTTATCCAGTGGCCAGATAAAGTTATCCACTCTTCGTACAACCATGTCCAGGTGGTTACTGGAAATTGGAAGTTTGCATGTAATACCCGCTACTTTGTTTCATTGTGGCAGCAGTGTTTCTAAAGATGGATTCAGTTTGTACTTCCATGTACATATTATGCAGTTGTGGACTAAAAGGAAAAATGAATATAATTAAATACATTTTTACAGTGCATATAAATTCTTAATTAAAAGTGCTTTTAATGTGATGGAGTAAACATATACAGAGTAGATATGTACAGGATTGGAATTGTGTGAATATACAAGTTAAAAAATAAATAATAATTTTATTACAGTTCAATAGTATGAAAGACTAGTTACAAAGTTTAACAAATGAAACTAATACAGCTATAGTAAGTAATATATTCAGCAAAAACCAACCCATATTCATACTCCCCGTTATTTTTGGCATATTCGAAGTAAAATTGAGTGGCTTGACATCCTTTAAAAATTAATTAACAAGATTGACCAGTGTATTTGTAATAATAGAAATGTTAGCGAGTAATAAAGGATTAATTGGAATGATTTCAACTCTTCTGCAGCATGAAACATTGATTTTGTACAGTTAAATATCTATCTAGATTGAAGTAATTAATGGCGTACATGTACATTCATCTGGAAGTTTTACCTGAATTCTGTTTGTTTGAATTGAAGTTGAAAGAGTCAGACGACATCCCTGCACAGTTTGTGACAAGTTGTTCTTTACGAACCACGACCTGAAGAGACACAAGCTTACTCATACTGATGAGAGACCGTTTATGTGTGATGTGAGTTTCTCTCACCTGTTGTTGTATTGTTTAATCCAGGGATCACATTAATGCAAAAATCATGCATTTTCAAATTTGTAATGCATCCCTGGGCTGCAAAATTAATATAGAAACTTACTCTCATAGATTCAGTTTTACGGGACCCCATTTTTTGTGACTCCAAACCAGCATGATCATAGAGTCGCAGGACTCAAAGCAAAAATAATTATGTAGCACAGTCCCTGTTAATCTCATTCACAGCAGTATATAAAAGTACATGACTTTGTTTGACTGTTCAGACACCACACATGTACCTGCCAACCGTCCTGATTTTTGACTTTCAAAACCTCCAAAAATTGGGACGTCCCAATTTTCTAGAATTGTAGCTGGTAAATATTTTTGTTTTTAAATTAATATATAAGACATAAATCAGTATTTTTCCAGGACTTTTTTCAGCAAATTGAGACACATTTCTTTTATCTGAATCATATGTATGAACGGCTCGTGGATTTTGGTGTGGAATGCAGTGCACAATTGATCTGCTTAGATCTTCTTCCTCTCACTGCTGGGTGTACTAGTAGCTAAGTGAATTAGGTTAGACTACTTTCTATGATCACTGTGTGCAGTTATACTATTGCACAGTGATTGTAAAATTAGGAAGTCCAACTCATTTCTGTAAAGATTGCAGTAACTTGTCTTGTAGTAGATTATTTTGTAAATTGGTTCAACTCATTTGTAGCATGAGTTATGCAGTGGTCCATTCCACTTCCCAGCATTGTGAAGCAAGATTAGACAATGATAAAGTTAGGGCCGTGCAGCAAGGCTTCTCTTAAACTTAGTTAAATTTGTTATCTCTAGATTTGTAAGAAGACTTTTCGAACTCATAATGAGTTGAAGCTACATGCACCTATACACAGCGACACCACACCCTACCAGTGTGAGTACTGTGGAAAGGAGTTCCGCACTAAGGGATGCATTAAGTCCCATATCAAGTACCACATAGGTGAGTTACCAGGGACCTTGGAGATGGTCCAAGGGCAATTTGATATTCCTGTAGAAACCAAAGGTTCAAGGTTAATTTACCGTACATGTACTAAGTACTTTTATTATTAAAATCATACTATTTGGTAGTTTTTCTAAAAATGACAATAACGGTGTGCAAGTAGAGATTCTTTACTTCCATCCAGTTCTGCACATGCATACATGTAGGTCATTAACAATAAACCTTATGGTAATGCCTATGGGCATTGCATATAAGGGAAATCCAGTTCACCCAAGAACCAATCAGAATGCCTGAAGTATCTTTGTCGTATAGTGATGATGGTTATTTGATAACAGCCCAAAGCAATCTTCAGAATGGTGAAGTGGTGTGGTCAAAAGTAGATCATAGTCTTGTCAGTACAGTGCATCCTTGATTATCCGAACAGGCTGAACTCAATTTAAAGATGGGCCGTTTGGATATGCCAAAAATTCGGATAATAGAGTATGACCTTTTGACTGAATTGATCGCTAAAATCACCATCAAAATGGATAAGTTATTTAGATAACGGACTGGGCAATGATAAGGTAAGAAAGGAGACTGTAATGTATGTGAAAAAAGACATTTATTTGATATTCGTCTTGTTTTAAACGTCAAACATTCAGGCCACTCGACGAAGTCACATTCAACTCACTGTGGTTAATGGAATATTTGTTTGGGATAAAAAAACGACCCAAGTTTGGTGTTTGGATAATCCAGGTTTAGATAATCGAAGTACGGATAATGGAGGATGCACTGTATTAGTGATTTAAAATATCATCTCCTGTATCTCTTTCACTACTTCTGCTTCTCCTCTGGTGCTAGGTGACAAGAGACACAAGTGCGTGGAGTGCAACCGAGCATTTGTGAAGAGTGCAGACTTGAAGCGACACATGGCAGGACATAGGAATGAGAAGAACTTTAAATGTGAAGAATGCGGCTCGGCGTTCACAAGAAGAGACAACCTCAAGGCTCACATGCTGCTGCACAGTCGCAAGGGCATTGTCACCTGTGATCTGTGCAACAAGGAGTTCATTAACGAGGTGTACCTTAAGAGACACATGCACATCCACAAACAGGCCAAGAAGAAACCTTATGAGTGAGTTGTCAGTTTTCTTAATTGTTGGTAAAGTTAAAGAAGCTGATTCACAGTATGATTGCACAATAGGTCCATTGCTCAGCAAAATACACTACTAAATATTAAAAAAAAGACAAGTACATGTAAGCCAAGGAACACAGTTCTGCTTTTGACCAAACGTATGTACAAGATTATGATAAGGATGTCTTAATTTCAAGGATGATTCATGAATGGAGTAATAACAGTTATGAAGATTTTATTGGCTGTAAATTATGTAGCCCAACATTGATCCTTCATACTCAGTAACAAATCTTTCGGTCGTAGATTCATTTCTGCGAAATTCATTATTTTTATAAAAATTTTAAATAACTGAATTCCCTCTCCCAGCAGTATAACACCAAACTCAGCTACATACATTTTTTGCTGCACTGCAAGCTCTGAAGCTGGGTTTTGATCAGCAAAGGTTGATTTGTAACTCGCCCGTGAGGTAGTCTGCTCTGACGGAGAGCCAATGCTCGAAACGTTTGCCTGTACACCAAACGTCACAAGCAAAAGAAAACACACCTAATCAATCAGTCTGCTTTGACAAAGGTCTAACGCTGGAAACGTCAGCTATACAGATGTACACCGATCCTCACGGGCGAGAAATACGCCATAGGCAACGCTTGTTGATCAGAATCCATGGACCACTTCACGATGGTAGGGGTATGATGGGTAATCAGGGCAAGAATTACAGTGAATGAGTGAGCAAAATGAGGTTTTTCGGCGATTTCTCCCGAGTTTTTCATTTTTAAAGCTTTAGACCTCGCGTGGAGTAACAGTAAGAAAGTTTTCTAGGGATAGGCTGATAACCAGCGTAATTGGTCGCAAATTAGACGAGAACTGACCAAACTTAGTCGTAATTCTATTGTATGCTAATGGTTGTGGGTGTTTCGCCCATTAGCAAACAACAAATTTACAAGTACATTTGGTCAGTTCTTGTCTAGTGTTCACCCAATTACGCCAGTTATCGACATATACCTAGAAAACAAACTTACTTTTACTCCACAAGAAGTCTAGAGTTTGAAATTGAAAAATTCGGGAGAAATTGTCGAAAAACCTCATTTTGCTCACTCATTCACTGTAATTCTTGCCCTGATTACCCATCATGCCGCTACCATCGTGAAGTGGTCTATTTGTCCATGTTAGAATTTAAATGTACTGTATGTCAAATTGGCTTTATAGTTTTTTTGGACATTCAGTCAACATTTGCTCAGTCCAATCTAGATTCTTGTTAGAATTTGATTAGAAAGACTTTGTTCCTACCACCTCCATGACCGGCAAGTTCTCGCGCTTTGTTTCAGGTGCCAGTGGTGTCCAAAGACCTACGAACAGTTGGAAGGTTTACGACGCCATATTAGACAACACGTCGGTGATGAAAAGTTCGTATGCAAGCAGTGCGACAAGAAATTTATCACCAGTATTCAGTTGAAGAGACACCTGTGGCTAACACACGAACAAGACAGTCCGTACAGGAGATCAATTCTATGATAATTTATATACTACAGTTTTCACTGTAATACAACTTCACAACCCCAAACATTCATGACCTGCCATTGACACATGAACAGAACAGTCCGCCACGCTAGAATTCCAAGTGCACTCCAAGTATACTTACTTCAAAGCGCCCTTGAGGTCGACTTCAGATGGACTGTCCACATTCGGAAAAGCCACGTGTCTGCATTTTGCGATAAACCAGTGGGATCACGCTTCGCGTGAAACAAACAATGTTAATTTGGCTGTGTTCTGATTGGTTTAGTATTGTCCGAGTGCGGGCCCAAGTGCGGTTTCAGCTGCACTTCAAGTGCACTCCGGCTTCTTTAATGTCGACATAACCCCATATTAACGCAGGAGAACTCGAGTGCACTTTAGGGTAACAATTTTTGACGTTCAAACTCCAAGTATATATCAAGCGCTATTCAGGTGCACTTGCGGTTTCTAACTAGTGTGAACCGGTCGATGTCTACTGTAATACGAGCCATGCAAGTTTGAGAAAAGTCAGCTACCGAGGGGTTTATTAATTCTCAGGCCTTCCAGAGGCAGAGGGACTTTTTTAAATTTAGAGGCCAAAGACGGAGCCACTATTCTTTTCAGAAACATCACCCAGCCTTAATGAATATGAAACACTCCGCGTTTTTTCGGTGCTAAAAGCATATGATGTTCATAGTTTAAACAAGTACAGGCTTTGAATACAAGCATATTTCATACGTATGAAGTTGAAGACGTAGGGATAAAGAATAAAATCTAACGCCATATTTTGCCGTGTTTTTAACCTCGACATCTTTTCTATTCGGGGGGAGGGAGGGAGACTTAATAGAAACTCGAAGCTCTGGAGGGGAGCTTATTGGAGAGGGGAGGCTTATTAGAGATTTTACGGTATATACAAATAGGTGGCAACGTGGGCTCAAGACTGCATCAACAAAAGCATCAGACCTGGTACAAACTCGATTTATCCGGAATATTATTGTCACCAGGCTTTTGAAAAATAAACCATCCTTACTATTAAAGGCAACATTTTCTCTCG
>JAOEJI010318213.1:0-11250 GCA_025448255.1 Umimayanthus chanpuru | reverse complement strand
TCGCGAAGTTTGTCTTTAAGGCACCGCAAAATGACGTAATTTTAGCTGGATTTCAGGCTGTCAGAGCCTCAAAAACTTGGGGGGGGTGGTCAGCTCCGAAAATAAAACTCCGAAATTTGTTTAAATGCCGTTATTCTTACTTATTCCCAGTAGGAAACAAATGCTAAAAAATCAGGGAAATCGGCCGACCCCCATCTTTTGACTCTGTCAGGTTTTCTCAGACAACGGCTTTTAAGCATATCTAACCCATTAACAGGAAAAGGGTCCCACTGACGCTCCAATGAAGCGAACTGTGAATAAGACTGACGCCACACCCAAACCCCAGCTGGGGCCAGTTTGAGAGACCCCTTTCCTGAAAATGGGTTACATACACACGCATGGGTTACATACACGGTACACACGCGTGCGGAACGTGGGAACGAAGGAATACAGACTATGATATTGAATAAAAGGACCCTTTGGGTAAATTCGGAATGCAATAGCGAACACGTCTAAAGCCCAAATCAAAGAAACCACTTTTTGTTAGGTCAAGTTGGGATGCAATATACGAAACCGGTGCGGAATAACCGGACAAATTGTTTTGTGTATTTTAGGTGCTGGTCTTACATGCGATAGTAAGGTTTAGTTGAGACAAGATGCTAGTTTAGGGTCGACTTTGGGTACTGTACGCAGTGTGAGGCGGATGCGGAGCTTTAGGTTTGGTAGCCAACAGCATATTTAAGCCCTGGGAGGGTTTTGAGGGGGGGGGGTGTGCGCGGTTGAATTACTTCAAAATCAGTTGTGCTTTTGAAACTGAAGTCAATCAAAATGCGTTATAGAAGAAAGGTAGTATCTCGCACAAAGAAGTGCTTTAGGGTGCAGCGGCACTAAAAGTACGTTTAGTCGAATAATCAAAATCTTTCGTCTTTCTATTCCAGTATTTGTAGTACGTTCCGCCCCACGAGCCAAATGCGAGCCCGAGCCAGCCAGGAGCCAACCCCAAGTTACATGTATAAATATAATAAAAAGAAAAAGGAATGAGGTTCATAGAAATGATACATGGTTCGCTTCCGTTCCAGTAACTTTAAAAGGAAATGTGCACTGAGACACTTTAGAAAATAAATATACTTTGTCAATTTAGTCTCCCGCCGCGCTGACATATTGTTTTGCTGTGAAACCTGGCCTTTCCACTATCGGGGAAGTCAATATAGACGGGAATGGGAAGTTTCTGAAGAATCACTGGTAATAAACGGGGGGTCAAAATAAATGGGAAGGATGCAAAGAAAAACGGAGAAAGACTGAGATTGAACGTGACATTGATTGACATTGGCTCCAGCCCCAGGCTGTACACTAATTGTTGCCAAAACTAGAACAATCTTCTTTCATACAGGTCGTTTTTGTCGAAAAGCTTATGATATACGGATGCAATTACATAATGTCGTTCCCTTCGGCCGTTTTGACAACCAGTTTTGCACATATCTGTTTTGTGCAACTCTCGGCTCTCATTGCGTAATGACATTTGTCACAATGCACGACCTTTGCAGCAGATGTCTGGACAATTCTCCGTGAGCAATTGAGACAGAGGATGTTTCTCTCCAGTTGTTGCACAGCTCGAATGTTCTGGACTGTAATTTGAGCCGTCATATCAGTTTGATCCATTTCTTCTTGTGACAACTGCAGGTTAGCAGGGAATGATCTTACACTTCCGTGATATTTGAACGGAATGTTGTTGAAAGTTTCTTCTTTCCATCCCAAATCCGAACTTGTGCGTTAGAAATGTCATATACGTGGTTTTGAACGAACTTTGGTATATATTGTTCCCAGACATCGAGTTCGATGTTTCCAGTTTTGTCGCTGAAAGTGGTCTTGGCTAGTTTCAACTTCTTCGAAGGTGTTGTTTGAGTTTGGCCAATGTGAAGGGCTTTGTCGTGGAAGTTTACAATGTCCCACTCACTGCAACTTCTTTCAACATCTTCACTGGTAACCATCGGGGGTCCTCGAGGCTGTTTGAATTGGAAGCAGTATTCGGATGCTGCTGGAGTGGAGAGTTGCATCATGTCGATGATAACGATTTTTTTCCATCGTCAGTTCTTGTGAAGCGTTGAATCTTTACAGGAGTTCGAGACGCTTCGCTGTTTTCTAGGAGTTGGCACTTGGACTCTGAGTACAAAAGGGCTTCTGTGTTACGATCACTGGTTTGTAGCACCAGCTGCGAGTAGTCGAGGGTGTTGCTTCTGTTACACTGTGTGTGACTAAGTTGGTGGACATAAGCGATGAAGGGCTGCTCACGGGAAGACTTTTTAGGGCTTACACCAGTTACGGTATCCAGCTTAACCTGTGGACTGGATTGGCTCTGGTTTCCAACAGAAGTTGTTGGGGCAGTATCGCCCACGTCGATGGAAGATTGTGAAATATCACTCGTCTCTGTTTTCTGTTTTGGCTGTGAAGAGTCAGTGCGGTTCACAGTTTTTGTTGACACCACGCTTCTCGTCTTAGGCCTTCCCTGGTTAATATTCATTTCGCTGTGGAGGTTGTACGGTGAACATCTGAGCAAAGGCTGCCCAAGCTTTGATAAGACACCGGATGTGCACTTCAAAATTATAAGACTTTGTATTGGCATTTGGCGGAGAGTCGAAATTATGAGAGTTTTGTAGGAATTTAGACGAATTTCGAAAATTGTGTTGCAGTGTTGTTTATGTTAAAATGAACAAATATTAAAATGTGGAGCTTTTTTGTTGATGCAGTTTGTTTTTGCAGGCAAATTTTGAGTAAAATTATTTAATCACGTTTGCAGCACACTGTTCTGAAGGACCAGGATTTTGTCCAACATCTCCTCTTAGAGATATAAATCTGCTTGATATATGATACAACTCTGGTCGAAACTCTGCTCGAAAGCATCTAGATTTCTTTAGAATATTTCCATCGACATACATGCTGCAAATGGTGACTTCTTGTGCTTTAGTTTTCTCAGTTGTACGATGGATAAATTATGCAAGTTCTGCTGATATTCTGAATATTTCAGACAACTGGCACTCCATTTGACTCTACTACTGATGTTCTGTTCGGTGTTAGTATAACCAAGTCTCATTCTCAAGATTTTCTTTTTACAGTGATAGTACATATTATATCGATACAAGTCTGTACGCTGAAAAGCCATGACTTGGGTATATTTGTGAATGTTTGATGACTGTGGAAAGTTCGCACAGATAGACTTTCGAACTATCCGTCTTAATTTCCTGCTCTTTTGAAAAACATGTGACATCTTTTTTGTGGGAAGTCTGCTCGGCTCCCTTCACCGAAACTTTTGACTGTTCTGGTGTTTGTTTAGAACATTGCTTTTGACATGAATTTTTCGTAGCGAGATTGACAATAAGGATTTCTAACCGACCTAACGTGTTTTCTTCTGCATTAGTTGTCTCATTATTACAGCTACAGAAGCAGTTGTCAAACCTGTTACCAATACCACAAGCTGTTCTCTCTGCATGGTATTGATGAGTAATCTTGAACAGAGAAAGTGCAGACAATCACTGAAAATGTTGATAAAACAAGATCCATATTTCATTCTCTACAAAAAGTATCGTACTGCATTTGAATAAAAGTTAAATCGATACAATTATGCCTTTGTTTTATTCATAGTTTGTTGCATGTAGGGTAGCAGCAGAAAACGATCAAACAAGACCTGTATGAACAATTTAAATTGAAAGCACCCAGTTCTCTTGCAACAAATCACGTACAACTGCAAAATCAGCCCCAAATCAGCTTTTCCTCTATCAGTTGTACTAGCTTGTTCAAAGATTTCGAGTGTTCACGATCAAAGTTCCTGTAGTAGATAATGTAGTGCGAACACCCAACAAATATTGCTCACCTGCAAACTTCGATTGCGATTCTCGATTTCAATTCAGGCTACCACTGTACCGTAGTGTACCTTTTCTTCAACAGCTTCTCTAAACACCGCAGTTCCAATCTCCAACTGTCACTTGATTGCTCGGTTCAGTATATCGATCGTAAATTCAACAATCAGTTCTCACTTCAATATGAATTTCTTCACTATTTGACAATGTGACGATGGCAACACAAGCAAAAATCCCAAATCCAAAATTTGCCCTCGATTTCACAAAGAAATTTCAGTGTGGGACTTTGCTTGTTGATTGTCGCTAAAACAGCAATATTATGTATGTGTTATGTCAGTAAACGAGGGCAAAATACTTGCAAGAAACAAATGTTTTCTTTACCAAACTCCACACGGAAACTGATAAAAAACTTCTCCAATGCAATATGACCAGCAATATGGCGACATCATCAGTTCAGTGATCTGAGTAAATGACGTGGCGAATCGTAACACGTGACTAGTTCCCAATACCACGTGTCCACGCATTTTCATGCATTCCGAATAAAAAAGGAACACGCTTTAACTTTTAGAAAAGGTTAAGACTTAAAAAATCAATGTTAACCGTTTCTATTGGAATTTTGAACTCTTAGTATAAGATATGTAGCTTTTGGCAAAAGTTTACTCAGCGCTGACACAACAACAGTGTTTCCAGCATATGAACGAGTCAAATATTTCTAAGGCTAAGGTAAAAACTATGCCGCACCATTTCTTCAGGGTTCCCACGGTCAGTGAAAAGTCAGTGAAAAAAAATAAAATTTCAAGGTCAGGGAATTGTCAGGGAATTTTGATTTGGGTCAGGGAAATCTTCTTTCTTTTCTCAAATCAGGGAAAAGTCAGGGAATTTTATCTTCCGACTTTTGCTGGCAATGCTTTCTGCCAGAAAACTTTGAAAAGTATTTCAAAGTTACGCTCTGGTATGACAGGGGCAAGCGACTTGCGCTGGCTCAAACACTTGTAGGCTCATCTTGTCTTTGGAGGTCTCGGGACGAATTACACATGTTCTAGACCCACTGACCTCTGCAAAGTTGCAATTCTTCATCTCTGTTGCAAAGGTGCTTCAAACTTTCTTAAAGAAATATCAGACTGATAAGCCCATGGTTCCATTTATTACAGAGGACTTGCTCTTCATTTCAAAGGCAATCCTTGGCAAATTTATCAGGGAATCCGTTATTGAGGGTGCAACATCAGCTGCGAAATTATAGTCAACATTGATTTGATGTTATGAAAATAGGCAGTATTCTACCACCCAAAAAAAGTTGACATTAGGTTTGCTGCAAAGATGATTGTGCAAGAAGCTGTTGAGAAAAAGGAAGCAAGTCTATTACAAATTTAGGAGCTGCAAAATGAGTGCATTGCATTCTTGCAAAAGATATCATACAAACTGATGGAAAGGTGTCCCCTCCAATATCCAGTGGTCAGATATCTTGTTTCCTTTGACCCAACCTACTTGGCAAACAAACCAAAATCTTCAGCAAACAAATTGAAGGCCTTCTTCAACAACTGATTTCCCACAAGCTAAAAAGCCCAAGTTCTGGTGACAGACACAACATTACAACAGTACAAGGCCTTCGTGACAGAAGTTTTGCTCGTACAGCTCAAAAGATAAGAGCCTCGCCATGTTCTTTAGTGAGCATATTGGAAAGAGGCTAGAATATGCAGATATTTTTTTTACATGGGCAGTCATGTGTTGAAAGAGGATTCTCAGAGAACAAGGACATCCTAAGCAACAACATACAATAGGACTCACTGATTGCAATTCGCAGAGCATACGTTGGCATCAAAAAGCAGGATGGTCATATTGAAGACTCGATATCAAAAGAACTGCTGACATCCTGCACTCATGCTCGACAAAGATATCACTCTCACCTGGAGGACAAGAAGCGATCAGAAGAACGAACAGACAAGGAAAGACAAAAAATGCATTGAAGAAGAACTGTGTCAGTCAAGGAAGAAGAAACGGCAACTGCAGACCATTGCAGAAGAACTAATTAATGATGCCAATGCACTTGCTAAGGAGGCGGAAATGAAAAACAGTATGAGTCTTCTTGTTAAATCAAAAAATGCCTTGAGACAAAAATCAGGAGAAAAGAGGAAAGCTATTGAAGATGAAGGCAAAAACATTGATCTGTTACAAAAGAAACTAAAATCGGTCTAAAATGATAGGATTTGCAAAGTGTGAAAGCTGATTGAATTATGCATCTTCAACTTGCAAAATCCAGTTATTTTAATTCACAAACCACCAGAAGAAAAGGACGGAAATTGAAACTGGAGCATCTCTAACAGAATCTGAAGTCAGGTTAAGAGAGCTTTACTTTGTGTACAGGTCAGTGAAAAACACTGTTTGGTCAGTGAGAAGTCAGGGAAAAGTCAGGGAATTTCATTTTTTCAGATGCGTGGGAACCCTGTTCTTGGTTTCTAATTCTTGGTCGCTATCGTTATCAAATTCAGGTTTCAGATAAGTGACGTTACTTGTCGACATCATCAATGTCAATTTCCTTATCTGATTTTAACTTGAAAACGACTTTCTTCACTATTATTATGTACGCTAAAATCAGGTTTTGATTCATTGCGAACCTTGCACAAATTCAGTTACAGAATATGAGTTATAAAAACTCGGTATACTGTGTACCAATTCGAATAGATGTAAAGAACGCTAAGTTTCCGAATAAAAGGTAAAACTATCGTTCAAAAAGCCCGACTGTTTTCCAAGTGCATGCTCTACCTACTGACAGCTATCCCCACAAGAAAAGCATAAAAAGAAAGGGACGGCGAAAGCTGAACCTCATCTTTCAGTGAGGCAAGACAAAGAAAAGAAAGACATCAACTCCGTTGATATATAAGGGAATGATGTGTTTGTCACAAGGCCTTCAGGCACACGAATCTACTCTTTCGATTTTATACAAAAGCTAGGTTGTAAAATATTAAGCCAGAGGGTGTAACAGATGTGGAGTTGAGTTGCACTCGAGTAGCTATCAAATTAAATTGTTCAATGCCAAGTTAATTGGTTGTTAGTTTGTTGCTGATTACTTTACTGAGCTCAGTTTTGTGTATTGTCCTCTTCCTCCTTTTCCTCCTCGTCAACTTCTTCCCTGAAAAAATGCCGAATTTTGTGACGTTTAGCAGTGAGGTTAGCCATTTTGTTTCAAATTCCAGAGCAGAACAGAAAATTGTCATCACATCTGAACAAAGCTATAAGCTAAGCAAAATAGAACACATCAAAAGGGTTACATCTCCCAATCTCTCTTCCCCCCCCCCTCCCACTCCAGGCTTGGAGAATTTACAGTATGTTGAAAAGTTGCCATGATCTGTTGGTAAGAAAATATGGTTCGGTTAACATGAAAAGAATGATTACAATGAGAGATTCTTATATTCACAGCAGATTTGATTGTCAAAAGCAAAATTTTATGAGTTTCGGGTTGAGAAAAAGATGAAACATATACCCGCTTCATCGCAATATTCTTGTGTACAAATTGTTATTTTCACTTTTTTAATCTGCTACATTTTCAGTTTTCTCTTAATTTAAGTTACAAGTTGCAAGAGATACATGTAGACTAATGCTCGAGCTAACAATTGAGTAGAGTTTGAATTGAGATTGAGTTACCTAAAACGCATTTAAATTTAATAAATTAGAGAACGATGTAATCAAAATGTTAAATTATTGCGGATATGTTTCTTCATGCCGTTGAAGCTGCATTTGTGGTCATACAGTGTATATGGCAAAAAGTTGCAGACTAAACTGATTTTTTGTGGACGCTAAACGGAGTTTATTTACAAAGCTTTGCCCGTTTTTCGAGATTCTCTTGTGGATTGGCAAGTAGATGCTCTTAACGTATCATGTCAGAAGTTACAATCAATGTCGCTGGTTGATAAAATATCAGTTCAGTGTGTAACTTTCAGCTATTTCCCGCCATAGACTACATCTGTCTGGCTAATAAAATGCAGGCTTGGCAGGAAAAAGAAAAAAACGGCACATGTCATTTGTTATGTTTTCCCATTTATTTCGAGAAAAAATTGAGGACCGTTATTTTATGAGTCAATGAGTCAATGAGCCAGTGGTTAGGGTTAGGGTTAGGTTAGGATTAGGGCCATGTGACAGACATTTTTCACGTGAAAAATAGCCACTCAGGGACGATTTTTCACGCGTTAGTGGCTATTTTTCACGAGTGGCGAATTTTCACCGGTTTTGGTGGCTATTTTTCACCTGAGTGGCGATTTTTCAACTGTTTGGGTGGCGATTTTTCACCCGCGTGAATTATAGCCACTAAAAAGGTGAAAAATGACTTGTGATTTTCGATTTCCTAAGAAAGACAATTTTCAAGTGGCTACTTTTCACGTCCGTGTTTAAGTCGACCATGAGGGTTAGATATTTCTGGGTTACGTAAAGGGTTAAGACCGAAACTGATATACATTGTTTTGCCGTGTATAAGTTGACTCTTTAGCATTTAAAATTGACTTCGGATTCGACTTATACACTGAACAAAAGTCAAAAATCTATATTGTATGCCCATGTCCGTGTATAATCCTAGCAACGGAGTGTCGAAAAAGGTCAATATTTCAATCTGTTAGAGATATTGAAAATCTAAAATATTTGCTGGGGGAAGTCGACCCTTTTGCAATGGAAGTAATACATGTGACATTTACCTTGACCAGGAATCGAACCCAGTAGCACTATTTGCTGCAACCAACCAAGGTTTCTTTTGCCACCGTTTTTTTATTTGTGTGTGTTGTTTGTATCCTAAGATAGGTAAGCTTTCATCTTAGCCTTTGCTTTCGCAAAGTTAACCAGGCTGCACCACGAGGAGGTGTGAAAGCCTTCGCAGCCCAGTATGCTTGTGTGTGCGTGTAACTTTTTTTGTGTTTTTGTGTTTTTGTTGTTTTTGTTGTCTTTTTTCCATTTTTTGCCTGTAACGAGTCCTTCTTCCCAGAATTATTTTTTTGTTTTCTTCTCCATTGCTTCCGTCTTCATTTCGATCACCTTTCGCAATTCCACTACCATACGTATCTTTTTCTTGTACATGTTGCGAACCTTCTCGATGCAACGTTCAGCTCCCTCTTCATTGAACATTTTTCGCATATCTGGGTTTGATTCGAATTTCTCTCTAATTGTCTTCCTGGAAGGATAGGTTGCCGAAGCAAGGATATCGAAAAAGTGCCAACGAATACTCTTTTCTTTCTCTGGGTCCCAAGTGGATCTTTTCTTTCTAAAGTCCGACGAATGTGCACTGAATCCCAAGGTAGCAGTTTCTGCCAGGCTGTCTTCACTCACCGTCTCATTCTCTTCTAATTCTTCCTTCTTCTTCTCTTCCTTCGTCTCTTCCTTCTTCTCTTCCTTCTTCTCTTCCTCCTTCTCTTCCTCCTTCTCTTCCTCCTCATCCTTCTTCTTTCCCTTCTTCTCTTCCATCTTCTGTTGGGATGCCAGGGCTATCTTTTCTCTTATGAGTTTGTGAGCCGTTTGGCTGTCTTTGACCCTGCTGTCTAGCGCGTACGAGGACATGTGAGTTTTCTCACTGTGGGCCATAGTATTTATCACAGTTGCCCTGTCCGCTGGGTTACTCTTCCTGAACGCCCGCCCTATTGTCTTTCTTATCTTGGTGCTTGATATGTTTGTGTCATTCTTCGTCTTAATTTCTGCTTTCTTAAAGGACCTGACACAAAGACGACCAGAGTATCGACCCGTGATCTTCTTTCCATCCTTGTTGCAGAAGACGTGTTTGCAGTCAGCCTGGGCGTACTCAGGGCGCAGCTTGTCCATGTAAACGGACATCCAAGATCTAATGTCCGGCGCAAGAGTAATGCAAGCTGGCCCTGATTTTTCCGTCTTCTGGTGCACAACTGAGATTGTGATGCCACCGGACCCATCTTCCACACCACCCTCGTACTCCTCTGTAGTCATACTCGCAGCAACTCCCGGCCGCTGAGCCCCTCTTTCAATTATGAGTGTTACCAGAAAGTCACGCACCTGGAAAAAATCTCGGTCCTCTACCACGTATGTGTTGTCGCTCTGTAATGCCCCAATTGTTTTGATGGCTTCCCTTGCGAACTTTGAAGTTTCAAATTGCAGCAGCTGGTGGGGCTGGAGCGGGTCTCGGAGCTCCGTTGCAACAACTGCCCAACGCCTCTTTCTTACTTCTCCTCTAAGCGCGGCCCTCCACTGCGGCAGCTGTGTGGTCATAGATACAAATTTTTCCTTTATAGGTTTTGGAAAAGGCAATGTTGTTAAACAGAATTTACAAAAGTGCTCTAGGGCATTCAGATACACGCGAATTGTAGTAGGACCCAATCTTTTCCTTGCTTTTGCCAGCCACAATCTCTCTATTCGCGAGGCTACAACCATGTGGTATATCTTGGTCGCTGCAGATAATTTGGCAATTCGCAGCAAAGCCTTCCTCCACTGCTCGACGGTAGCGGGTTGTTTGTTCCCTCCTCTTAGGGTCTGTGCGTATCTTGTGAAGGCGTCAATTGCTCCCTCTACAGTGTCGCTGTCTTCCTCACCAGATGTAGATATGGAGTGGGACACCGAAACATCTTCATCATCCTCGTCCTCGTTGTAGTACTCTACGTCCTCTTCACATTCATCCATACTTTCACTCTCCTCACTTTCACTCTCAAGTGGAAATAACCATGCAAACTTGATCTTTTTCCTCCCAAAATCCTCATCACTATCCTCCTCTTCCTTATTATCTCCCCTTCTTTTCTTCCTGCTGTTACCTTTCACCAGTTCCTCCCTCCCTCCTGATTTTCCCTTTGCACCTCCACCATCACCTTTACCCTCATCACCATCCTCCTCTTCCTCATTCTTTCTCCTCCTTGTCTTCCTGCTGTTGCCTTTGACCAGTTCCTTCCTCCCTCCTGATTTTCCCTTTGCACCTCCACCATCACCTTGCTTTCTACCTCCTGACTTTCCCTTTGAACTTCCAAAATTACCTTCATCCTCTTGCTCTATTTTAACCTGGACTCCGTTTTACACTTCGGACAAAAGCGGAAGTTCCTTTGGTTTTCTTTTCTGTTCCGAGTTTTGGAACTCGACCTTTCCCTCACTGATAAGGCCAGTGTTTTGGCCCTTTCTCTGCAATAATTGTGCCCCCTCGGCGCAGCGAGGTGCCTGAAGAGGTCACATACCTCCTTACTGCACTTGGGGCACTTTGATGTCTTTCTCTTCTTCTTTTTTGTTTCTAAACCCATTTTAACGCAATAACCTAAGTAAACACACATATATGATTAAGCGTCTTTTGTACTGATTTTTAGTAAAAATATATATATATATATATATATTTTTTATTATTTCTTTTTTTCATTCCCATGGTCCATAGCGAACCTACTTCTACTGTCCGCCATCTTGGATGGAAATTAAACTGCTCACCAAATCCACACATTAAGTCCGT